>PVLA01004721.1:0-103815 GCA_004027455.1 Hydrochoerus hydrochaeris
GCCCCAGCCCCAGCCCCAGCCCCCAGCGCACATTCCTTTGAGCACAGAGAAAAGCCGTAGTGACTAGAGATACAGGAGCTCTGACTCAGTCTCCAGCCCAGTGCTCTACCTCCATGTGCTGGTAGGTAAACTGAGGTCTAGAATGGATGAGGAATTCACTGCTGGTCACACCACTGGTTTTGAGTAGGGCCAGACCCCCAACCTCAGATCTGAGACACCTGCTCTGTCCTCTGTAAAAGTTTAATATTCACCAAGCATCAAGTCCTTTTCCCAGTTCCCTCACCAGTTCGAGGTTGAGATACACTCATTTGTTGAGTGCCAGCTGCTGTCCTGAGCACATTACAGAATTTCTCACACCTGGAGGAGGTGAGGGTTCCCAGATGTATACAGAAGTCCTTGCCCTGCTGTGAGCAGTGACCTGTAGGCCTCTGAAATATTCAGGAGAGGGCAAGAGAATTGGACCTTGCTGGATGAAAGCCACCTGTCAAGCTCTAGACAGCCAGTGAGGAAGCCAGCAGCTGGGGCCACCCCAGTCACCACTCACATGCACATCAGTCACCACCAGGCCCTGTAGAGTTAATCCCAAAGGATCTTCCAAATACAGTGACCCTTTTCTGTCTCAACTGTGCCCCCACCTTCCCCAGGCCATCAGCATCCTTTCTCTGCACACTGCCTTACCTTTGTCCTAGTGCATATCTTCCCTGTTCTCTGGCTCCTGGCAGCTTCTCCAATCACACCTGATGCCCTCTCTGCTGCCTTGGGACAAAGGTAAGCTCTCTGCTGCCCACCTTCCTGCCTCCACAGCCCTGAGCCTTGCTCCTTGCAGGCTCTCTTGCCCTTCCTGCTCCTGGCTGGGACGCACACTCAGGCCGAGTGGTCACCCCCGGCCAGGACCATTCTTCCTCTCTCCTCTCCTGTGGCAGCCTGGCTTGCAGGCTCCATGCTCATCCTGCCTCACAGCCTTTGCACAGCTCCCCCTGCACCCGAGGCTCCACCCTCCTTCCTCGCCCAGTCAATTTCTGCTACTTCACATGCCCCATCCTTTCGGCCCACCCTTCCTAAAGCCTGCTCTGGCCCCCAGTTTGGCCACATACTCCAGCCATGTCCCTCTGCCTTCCTAGCATAATCATGATTGGCTTTCACCTGATTCCATGTGATTTGCAGATTGACATTACTTCCCTGGAAAGCCTGTGAACTCTCTGGGGAACGAGGGCCACATCTGAGATCTTTTCCTTGTCCCCCACCCCAAGATCTGTCTTGTGTTGTGGACAGAGCAGGTCCTCAATAATTATTAAATGAATAATCAAATGAATGGGAACTAGAGAAGAATGGGAGCTGGAAAATGTGGGGAGTCAAGCATTTCCCACAGCAGTCATTCCAGGGGAAACTTTGAGACATGTCTGGAAGGTCTGAGTCCACCAACCTCACAAAGATCACCAGGACCCATAGTGGGACACGGACAGGAAGAAGAGTCCTTGGAACCCTTGAAGAGACATTGAAGTGGAAATGCCCATCACGGCTGACACTTCTTGGCCAGGTGTTTCCCACATTTGCCCCAGTTCACTCCACAGTCTTACAAGGTCAGCATCCTGGTCCCCAGGGAGGCCAAGGCTCTGTGTGCTGGCCACTTCAGCCCAGCGGTCAATGCTGGTGAGCAACAGGGCCATTTGCAGACCCAAGTCAGCTCCAGGTACTCACAGACACCCACCAGATTCTCTTACCCCCACCCCTTTTCAGATCACCTACTTCACCTAGTTTTCCTTTCCTTTTCTTTTCCTTTTTTTCTTTTCTTTCCTTCTTTTCTTTTCTGTTTTTTTGGAAAATAATAACAACTGGGGTCACTTGGTCACTTTATAGAGAAAACAACTGAGGGCTACCATGAGCTCACTCAAGAGCAGTCTGAATAGCTGTCTCCTGGCTCCTGGTCCAGTGATCTTAAAGCATCAACCACTTTAGTTCCTCCCACATAGGACCATGAGCCCTTTGGCCATTCTCTGTTAGTTCCCACTTCAGCCCAGAGGAAAAGGAAAAAAGTCTGAGCCTCTTCCTCCTGCTACTGAGAGGCACAATCCTGCATAGAAGTTCTGCAGCTGGGGGCAGTAGCATGGCAAGGCAGGAGGTTCACCCATGCCCAGGAGTTAGAGGCCAGCCAGGGCACCATAGCGAAACCTCATCTCAAAAATACATAAATAAAAAGGATTAGGAATGAGCTCAGTGGTAGAATGCACACCTACTACACGTGAGGTCCTGGGTTTAATCCCTTTGTCACACGTGCACACGCACACAGAGCTCTGAGCCAGTGATCTTCCAATCAGTATTCCCTTGACCCACAGAAGTAGTGTTTCTTGGAATTTGTTAGATACCTCAATTCTCAGACCCCAGCCCAGACCTACTGAATCAGAAACTCTGAGAGATGGGCAAAACTCTGTGTTTTGGCTGGGAATTTAGCTCAGTGGCACAAGCCCCTGCCTGGTAAGCATGAGGTCATGAGTTCAATCTCCGGTACAAAAAAATGTGTGTTTTAACAAGCTCTCTAGGGGATTCTGATGTATATTCAAATTTAAGCATCACTGTTCTGGACAGATAGGGCATCACATGCCTATAATCCCAGCTATTTGAAGGGCTATGGCAGGAGAATCCCAAGTTCAAGCCCAGCTTGGGCAATGCAGCAAGACTTTGTTTTAAAAATAAACTTTAAAAAGGCTGGGGATGTAGCCCAGTAGAACACATGCCCGGCATGCACGGGGCCCTCTGTTTAATCTCTAGTATCAGGGAAAAGAACAAAACAAAACAAAACCACTATTCTGAGCAAATTCTTGAGAATTTGGGCCAAATTAAAGTGAGAACAAACCAGCCTGTGGCTGCTCCTAACTAAAGGCTGCCATTCTTTTCTCCATCCCAATCCAAAAGCCTGGGCTGCAGCCCTATCTGAGCTCCTGGAGCCTGGGCAGAGTTCCAGGAGCATCCAGATGAGCAGAGAGAGAGCGTGCCTTGTGGCCTTTCTGCATATCCTCCGCCTCTCCTCTTTCTCCCCAGCCTCCCCTCTACACATTTTTGGCAAGTATCTAACGACCGTATCTAGGAGACCCAGACGGGTTAAGCTAACCACAGTGACTTGTCATGCATTACAGAACAGCAGCTATCCTGGGGCCAGCTGAACATGAGATCAGCTTGAAACAATGCCGTTTGCGCCCTGGTGTGATCCTTGTGTGGTGTGGTTGCTGCGTGTCAGGGGTGTAGGCAGAAGAGGTCTCTCTGTTCTTGTGAGGAGGGGGCCTAGAAAGGCCAGCTGTCCTTCCTGAGCTCTGATTTGCTGCTTCCTCTTCTGAAACCAAAAATTGCAACATCGGCATCCTCCGAACCAAAGTCCACAGCAGGCCCTGGCTCAGGTCCCTGGGGTTGGAGAGAGGTGAGGCAGAAGAACAGAGTCCCCCACCATTTCCTGGGCCCCTTTGATGTGATAGAAATACTTGCAAAGCCTTTCTTCCAACCCTGGTGTCCCCTTCAATGCTATGGGTGGTATCCTGCAGCTAAGAGGGACCAGGACTCATTCCATTCCTTTCTTTAGATCAGTTACAGTCCTCTGAGTTACATATAACCAAAAATAAATAGATCAATTAAATATGGTTTATTATCTCATATAAAAAGGAATCCCGAAGCAAGCTCTGGATCTGATTAATCTGAGCGCCCAACAGAAAAACCCAGCATCCCAGCGCCTGCTTCTTCCACTCTGCCATGCTTGGTGCTTAGTCTCATCTTCGATCTTGTCCCCTATTAGTTGCAAAACAACCGCTTTGCTCCTGGCATTGCATATTCACCAGTTGCAGTAGTGACCAGAGGGCATGGAAAGGGGAGTTCTTTCTCATCGCCTATTTATTTTATTATATAGATTTTTCAAGCATACTTAAAAGATGACAATAATATGAAGCCCGTGCTACCACAACTCACCCAGTTTCAGTCATTATGATCACATGGCCTCTTTATGCCATCTTTATCCCCTCTCTATATACCCTGTGTTATGACTTGGATCTAAAGCATCCCCCAAATGTCTCATGTGCAGAGAGGGACCTGGTTACTTGAGGGAGTGACCTGGAAGAGTGTATTCTTATCCCTGTGTCAGCCCTTCCCTTACTCTTGCTTCTGGCTGCCAAGACGTAGACATCTAGCCCTTCTACCATGTGCGCATGCATCCCAGCTCTGCGCTGGACACCGAGGCACAGAGAAGACCACAGCAGGCCACCCATGTGTCAGAGTGGGAGTCACAGAGCAGCTGGCAGGTGTTCTAGGTGAGTGACATGCTGGGATGGGCAAGACCCAACACTGGAAAGACAGAAGAGGGGGGCTAGGCCAGCTTTTGAGTTAGGAAGATGTTGCTTTGCAGAATAGTTACTTCAGTCAAGGCCTGAAAGCTGATCAGGAGGTGGCCCAGGGTGAGTCTGAAACACAATCAGACCTGAGGGGCCCCGTGAAAGGGTCTGGCTTAGGTGAAAGCTTTCAGAAGCCACTGGAGGGGTCCACAGGAGGCCAGGAGCAGCACTGGGATTTAGAAAGCCAGGGAGACACAAAACCTTCTCTGAATTCTTCACCCAAACACAAGGCATCCTTGCCAATGAGGGCTGGGCATGTGAGTCTTAAAATCTAAAAGAGTGAACCTGGTAAGATAGAGCAGAAGGGGGCCAAGGGCTGTGCTCTCTCTTCTTGAAACATGGATGTATCTTCATGTCATAGTTTAGATATGTACAAAATTTTATTTAAATGCAATATTTAATATCTCATGAAATATTCATTATATAAATATATAGTATATGATCCACCAATATATAAATAGAATGCAGTCAAAAATATATACCCTATATACGATACAAGGTATTAACATGTAACTATGTTAATGTTATGTGATATGTCAATATATGATTTAAATATACATCTTGATATATATTCTGTATTTGAAAAATCGATATGGAACAATCTATACAAATGTCTGGCTTTGAAAGAAATAGAATATTATTCTATTTCTATTGTCGATCAAGTCATATCCAGAAACCGCAACAGTAAAAAGGGGTCTTAGGAACTGGGCTTTGGGAGTCAGATACCCAGGTAGCTCTGGGTGTTCTGCAGAAAGCAGAGAAGTGGGACCTTTCGCAGGCAATCCACGCCCGTGGAAATGTGGAGAAACAGTGGGGCTAGAGCCAGAAAGAAGACAGAGCAGAGTGTCTAAGCAGCATGGAGATGCCCATAACACACGAGTCCATTAATTTATTTATGTATTTTCTTTCAATCTGGGGTCTCCCCGTGTTGCCCAGGCTGGCCCTGAACCCCTCAGTTCTCAAGTGGTCTCCCGTTCAGCCTCCCACATAGCTGAGATTACAGGCATGCACGGTGAATTGGGACAAGCCTGATAATGTCTAGTTGTGCTTTTTTTTGAGACGAGGCTTCACCATGTAGCCCCGTCTGCCCTTGAACTCTTTTTTTCTTGTCTTTTCTTTTCTTTTGCCGCCCTGAGGATGAAACTCAGGGCCTCACATGTGCTAGTCAAGAGTCCGCCACTGACACCTCCCGCCCTTGCTGTGCACCTGAGCCTCTGGGTGCAGCATAATTGTCCAGTTGTCCCTGAGGCCCATGGACCAAGGGTGGGTGTGACCGAGGTTCACAGTCATGGTGGCAGCTGGAATCAGGCAGAAGATCTGCCTCCTGGCGGCCTCCCAGCTGCATTCTCAAAAGCCCTTTCAGGGCTGCTTTTGTCACAATTTCCCTTTACTGTCACACTCTGAATACATCCTGCCCTGGTGGGGTGTGGTGCGATAATGATTAGCGAGCCCCCCAGACCACACCACAGAGGCGGCGCTTTCCTCTCTTCGCCCAAGCCAGCTGTGCTCCAACTGACCCCCCTCCAAGCCTCAGTTTGGAAACTGTACCCACCCTCTGCCAGGAAAGACTCAGTGCCACAGTCGGCAGCCCAGAAGCTCTGTGGCAGCCAGAGGCAGGCAAGCACATGTCACCGGCATTTCTGCCCCCTTCTTAGCCCTGTCAAACAGAAACCCCAGAATGACTGAGAAGCCCTGCTTCACCACACCCACTCAAAGCGCAGCCTGGTCAGGATGGCATTTGGTCATTTCCAGAATGACCTGCCTCTTTCAAACTGAGTGTCCCAGGTGCCCAGGAAGTGCCCACTTTCCATTGTTCAGAGCTTCAACAAGCTTATGACCTCAAACCGTCATACGTCCCAAGTTGTCATCTGTGTCCTTTAGAGGAGACACCTGCTATATGTCTGTCACCGTGGAAAGCATCAGCCCTTCCCATTCTGGTCCCACTAAATTCAGATGAAGTTAGTCACAAGAGAGCATGAGTCACCTGTGAGAGCCACCGAGCGGGGAGCACAGAACTGCGTATAGTGTCTGCCGTGAGCTCAGTGGAAGAAAGTTCCTGCTGGACTCAGCTGTCCCTTCCACCCTCTGCACAACAGCCTCGTCTGAACCACCAGTGGGTGGATGTGGTCACCTCTGCAGTGCCTCTCAGCCCAGACAATCCGTGACTCAGCCCCAGGCCTCTGCACAGGCTGTTTTCTCTGCCCAGGGGCCTTTTCCCTGTGTACCAAACAAGCTCTGAGTCCTCCTTTAAGTCCTTTCCCAGTGGTCACTTCCTCCATGAAACCCTCCCAGCCACTGATGCCCCCAGTTCCCCCACTGGTGAGTGACACTGCCAATCCGCATCTCAGACACAAACCTACTCTGGGGTTCTGCGTGCTGAAATTGTACACTGGCTTAATAACTGCAAGCTGAAGGTCTCAGTTCCCCTCACCACCTAGCACAGGACCCAGAACATGGCAGAGGCTTTGTTTAATGAATTCGTGAATCGATGCACAGATTAATTCTTTATGGTTTCTTAAGCCCACTACAGCATCAGAAGATCCCTATCATGACCTGGAGAGACATGCACTTTTCATTAAATCATTTCTTCTTCTTTTTTCCTTTCTTCTCTTCTTCCTTCCCTCCTTCCTTTCCAGTACTGTCTCCTTCCTCCCTTCCTGTCTTTCTTTCTTTCTTTCTTTCTTTCTTTCTTTCTTTCTTTCTTTCTTTCTTTCTTCTTAACAGCCTCACTATATTGCCCAGGTTGGCCTTGAACTCCTGGCCTCAAGTTATTATCCCACCTAAACCTCCTGAGTAGCTAAGACTACAGGTGTCACCCTGTAGCTGGTTCTTGTATATTTCTTTTTCACAATTTTTTGTGCAGTGGTGTTGGAGCTGAAACCCAGGGCCTTACACATGCTAAACAAGCTCTCTACCTCCAAACTATCTCCCAGACTCCTCATGTTAAGGGCAGGGACCATTCTGTGCTCACTTTTCACCTCGCCACACTTGGAACAGGCAGAGTAGGTGCGCTGCTATTGTGGATTACACAGGAGAGTATGGAGCAGCTCCCCTGTACCCCTTTTCCCAGCCTGCCACACTGGGTAAGCAGTTTCTCCAGGGAGCTGAATCATTTCTGAAAAAGTTTGAGCCTATTTCCCACAGAGGGTGTATGGAGAGGGATAAGATTAGGACTGGAAATAGCTACACTTCCTCTAGCATGGAGGCCTGCATGCCAGGCTCCAGGTAGCAAGGTAGCACTTGCTCTAAATAGTGCACCAGGAGGACCATCCCCACTAAGAGTCAATGACCCTAGGCCTAGGGAAAGGATCCCCAAGGAAAAGCCGTCTCCTGCCATCATAAGAATAGCAGAAGGATATGTTGGGAGGGCAAAGTGTGGGAAGTGCAGACTGCTGTTATGAAGCAGGGATCCTTCTGCTCTGCTCTGTACCCAGGGCAGCTGGATGTGCCCATTAGGACCCAGTCAAGGATAACTTCTCCTTCCATATGGCCCAGTGTCAAGTTCAAATTGATTTTGCCACCTTTTTTTCATGTAACCCATTTTACAGATAAGACCAACTGAGACAGAGACATTAAATAACCACAGTGAGGTCACAGAACTATAAATGGCAGAATTGGGGCTTGAGTCAGCAACTCAGACTTCAAAACTGACACTCATCATGCTCCTGTAGGATCAGCAAGCATGCAGCCTGCTATTTCTCATCAAACTGTGAACTTCACAACAGTTCCTCGTGGTGCATGGCTGCAAAAAGTCTTGTGCCCTAGGCCACATAAAGGACCACTGCAGCCCAGGCTTGGCAGAGAGGAAAGCTGTGAGTTCCCAGGGACAAGCCTTGGGAAACCGAGGGGCTGAACATCACCTCACTCAACAGCTGACTCAGTGCCTCAGGTGGCCACCATTAGTCACCTGCTCACCGCAGCTCTGTTCTTTTTATAACTGCCAGCAGCTGAGCAAAGCTGGGCCCTCCAACCACCCCACATTTCAGGCCCCCAGGCCTCAAGGATGCATTTTTGGCAAGGCCTCCAAGAGTCTTAGCCAAGTCAGTACTGGGAGGCTGGAAGGTGGTGGGGTGGGAATGGGTCAGAAATTCCTCCCAGGGCCCTGACTCAGGCACCAGATGCTACATGGGGCCCATGGAGCTGAGCAGAGGCCACGGGTGGAGTGCCACAGAGAGCTACAAGATGGGGTCACGGACAGAGAAAGTTCACAGACAATTAAAGTGTGAAAACCCAAATCTGGATCAAGCTAAAAAAAGGTCTCTCGATTACATGTTACAAGATGCAAACCCAGGGCCCTGAGCTATGTGCTTCCCACAGTCCATTCCAACTGGCCTAGAGGAAGCTCCCTCCTACTCAGAAGCAAATAACTCTGCCAAATTTCCAAAATAGGGCCCCAACACCCAGCCCTGTGACACATCCAGTGACCCAGTGTGCAGGCAACAGTGAGGGAGGAGCCAGGAAGGCAGCCCGGTGGCCGGCCAGCTCTCGTGGTGAGAGGCGCACTGCTTCTAGGGCCAGAAAGTCGAACATCAGACCGGCCTAAGCTCATCAGCCATGCAACGAGATGTCAGCAGCAGATGTGGTGCAAGAGCCTGGGGAAGGGGTGGGTGTGCCAGGACCACTGCCCAGACCAGTGGGGCAGCCTCTGACTTGGACAGTGTTCCTCATTCCTCCTGGCTATTCATGACAGAGGACCTCTACCCTTGGAACTTCTTGGCCTGATCCAGAGTCCTCATTATTTCCCTGGCCCTAGCAAAAGAGGAGACCCCAGGGAATCCTGATCTCATTCAGCTGGTGGGAACCTGAGAGCTCCACAAATTCCATAATGGCTCAGAGGATAAACCCTTGGGTTTTGGAATCAGACTGGCCCAGGTTCAAATCCAGGTTAAACATTAACCCCCAGGTGACGTGGTACAAGTCACTCTGTCTTTCAAATGTCTTGCCTTCCCTCTCTGTACCACTAAAAGAATAATGGTGTCCATGCACAAGGGGTCTTATGAAGAGTAATCCCAACACTTGTAGGATGTGCTTAGCTGTCATAAGGTACAGCACTGTGAACCACTGTTATCCTAAAAGTTTTCCTGGTGGGAAAACTAAAAGCAGAAAATGGTGATGAGTTGGCCAGGGTCACACTGCAGGAGAAAGTAAGCTCTGATAGTCTAATCCCAGCTCCCAAATACCCTGTCCAGGGTACCTGCATCCATCTGGGTTCCCCTACTGACCCTCGCCACTTTCTTTTCCCACCCACCCCCCAACCCCAGCAGGTTTGCAGTCCCTTCATGAACACTGGATTCCTTGGTGGGAGGATTTTGTGCATTACCCTGGGCTTGTCCTTGTCACATGCAGGATGGAAGTTTAGGGAAGTAAGCAATGCTCGCAAAGTTTGAACATCTTAGCACTTAGTTCTGTGACCAAAGGACATGTTTCTCTAGTGCCCCAGCTTCTATTTCCCCATAGATAAAGTAGGGGAATGATAGACCTGGTTTATTGGACAGTGGTGAGGGTTAAACACATGCAAAGTGCTTATCAGAGCATCTGGTACATTGTAAGGACTCAGCAAATATCATCGTTATTGTATTAGGCAGCTTTCCTGTTGCCGGGACACAATACCCAACATGAACACCTTTAAGGAGAAGAGGTTTAATTTGGTTCATGGTCACAGAAGATTCAGTCCATGGTCTGCTGACTCCAAGGTAGAAATACCGTGGTGGAAGGGTGTGACAGAGCAAAGCTGCTAGCTCATGGTGGCCAGGAAGCCGAGCGGGAAAGAGTGCCAGAGATGAACAAGCAAGGGACCATATATGGCACCCAAGGTCACACCTCTGTGACTCACTCAGGTACAGTCATGTTGGGGCTGTACTCACCTGCTAGGTGTTTCTTAATCCAATGAAGTTAACACATCAGGATTAATGGTCTCAATAAATACAATTTTTCTGATTGTATTTAGTGCTATTGCTCTAAATGAGGATCACAAAATACTCAGACAACCATATCTATAGGCTTTGGTAGATTTTGCGTTCAGGAAATAAGAAATTGAGCTATTTGCAAATGAGATGTTGCATAGGCACAAAAGCTCTATATAAATTGTACAAAGTGCTGCAGACAGGATGCTGACAGGATTCCATGGCACACAATGCACCCCCGTCAGAACGCCTGACAGCAGAGACAGTGAACAGGCCTGGGGTAGGGTGAGGACACTGGTGACAGGAGACTGAGCTCAGTGTTCTAACTTCTCCCACTGGAATGGGAGCAGAAGGCGAAGCTGGCAATGAAGTCAGCAGCTACCTACCAAGGTTCCCACTAGATCCTTCCACAGTCACAGTGACTGTGATTTGCCTCACAGATACGTGTTCATACTCCTGTTCAGCAGTGTAGAAATGGAGACTCCAGGTCACAGGGCCAGGAAGAGAAAAAAGCTAGAACAGGAGCCCACACACAAAGCACCCAGAACTCCACCACGCCCTTCCAGCCAACTGCCCATGGACTGTGTCCTCTGTGATCGTGACCCAGGATTTCAGGCATGTAGGGCCACAGTAGGCCAGACACGGGGAGAGCCATAGAATTTAAATCTAGATGGTCTCTGACTAAAGGTCAGAGAGCAGAGTGAGTATTAGCCAAGTATAAGCCTGGAGAAACCAGCTTATTCCTGATTTTCCCAAAACATTTTCTACTTTACCCTTAAAAGCCCCTCTCCCAGGTTTTCATGGCTTACAGCATGACTGAGACTCATTAGCTCCAGAATCCAGCCTGTTCCTGTCAAAAGGCCCCTGTATACCCTGAGACAGGCAGTTCTCTGCTGCTCTGCACTCCCGTTAGCTCCGCTGTAGCCAGGAAAACCTGCCCAAGGCGTCCTCAACAGGAGGTGGCTATGCTAAAGAGGGGCTGGTATGGCTAAGCCTGGGGTTACAGGAGAAGAAAGCAAGCTGAAGCTGTAGAGACCTGCCTGGCACCCCCCAGCCCCCCACCCCATCTGCAGCTCTGTGCCAGCCCACCCACTCCTCCTGGGCATCTTCCTGCTGTGATCCCATAGTACCCACACCCTCTATAAAAGCACCCACCAGCCAGTGCCCCTGGGGCTTACCTGCTGGTGTCCCAGGGCTCCCCTTGTTACACTTCCTGGCCAAAGCCAAATCTCACTGACCTGAAGAAGTAGCCCAGGATATGACCAATGGCTCCCATGATGAGTGGCAGGTAGGGATGGACATAGTCCCCATGCCAAGGGCCATCTGAAGGGGCCTACGGTTGGCTTAGCCTCCAAGGCCCACGCTGGATCTCAGAAGAATAACAAGAATAGTGCAATGGACAAGCAAGTTTAGGTTGGTGAACAAGAAATTAAGTGCAAACAATGTATCATAAAAAGGCCTACAGGCTCCTGATTAGCCTCTTTCCAAAGAAGCCAGTGAGGGTTGGAGGGCACACTTTCTATGGGGGAAATATAACACAGTCCTGAGACATAATACACACATAGCATTGACAACACACAAAGTACATACTGAGAATATCCTGAGGTTATCAAAGAGATAGACTCAGTCTGAAGTACTGTGTTTTTATAAAACCTCATGCATACTTCTGATGTCATCCCCTGTGCTAGGACGGTTCTCACTGAAGACAGGTGTTTCTTAGCCTAGGATCATGTCAGCATCCTCTCTACCTAATGGTCTAGTCTTGAACCTGGGGACTCATAGCACCTCTCACCTGTCTTCATTCATGCACTGTGAGCCCTGCGGTTCCTGGGTCACCGCAGGACAGGCTCCAGTGCTCTGACCCTGCAGTAGGCGGGACTAATTTGGGCACGGATGGAGAGGTGGCTGCTCAGGAGTGACCTTAGCACCTCTGGTTGGAACAAGTGCACCCGGCCTGGGAGCTGTATTTCCAATGCCTTGGCCACTGCCACATCCATCATGTAGGATAGCCACTCCCAGGAAGCTCTGAGCTCAGACTATCTGTGTCAGTCCCGCTCTGCTGGACCTCTTGGCCTCATTTTTATCAACCCTAAAATGAGACGTGGGGGCTGGGGATTTGGCTCAGCAGCATAAGCACCTGCCTGGAAAGTGCGAGGTTGTGAGTTTGATCCCTGGTACCAGAGAGAGAGAGAGAGAGAGGAGGCCAGAATACGTTAGTTAGAGGCCAGAATTCAGGCAAGAATTGCTCTTCTTAGGCTGGGGATGTAGCTCAGTAGTCAATCTCATGCTTAGCATGTGCCAGGCCCTGGCTCCCCTACCCAGCAGCACCACCACCAAAAGGAACTCTTCTCCTTGACACTGTACTCCAAAAGAAGCCACCCAATGGTTAAAAGCAAGGGTTCTGGACTCAACCAATCTCTGTTTAAATTCTAACTTTAGGGGCCGGCAGTATAGCTCAGTGGCAGCACCTTCTTGGCAAGCATGAGGTCATGAGTTCGATTCCTGGTATTGATTAATTAATTCTAGCTCTGCCACTTACTTTGCAACCTTTTTAACCATTATTCAGACTAAATGAGACAAGTTACATTACACTCAGTGCTTAAGACAGAGTTTATCCCTCCAGTAGATGCTCAAAATTGTATTTTCCAATTTGATTTTTAATCCTCCAATTTCTACAATAGGCAGTGTTTAAAAACTGATTTTTAATCTTCCCATCTGGGCAATATATACCCTCTTCCCACAGCCAGCTCCCTTGCTCCCAAATTCTCTGTCCTTCAGATGTCTGGCTCGTACTCCACCCTTCTCACAAGTTGCACACTTATCCCTTCAGCAGAGGAGCACGGGAGGTGGGAGGACAGAAGAGGACGCTGTTTAGTGGGGAGACCTAAGCACATGGGGGCTGTGCAACAGGCTGGGGGAGAGATGGTGGGAACCACAAGGACACGGCCGCAGACGGAGGGAAGAGGACACAAACTTGCAGGCTGGTGAGCACCCTGCTTAGCATACAGAAGTCAAGGTGGGAGGCAGAGAAGGAGGAGGAGCAAACAGAGACAATCGCCCTCGTTCTCACCCTGGTGATTGGGGGTGGTTCTCACCCTGGTGACTGAGTTCTTGGACTCCTGGACTGCTCCCCTGCTGCCTCTGACCCTCTGGGCCGCTCTAGCTCTTGGCTCCGTCCTTGAGCACACCCTCCCAGCAGGATTAGGGTCTTTCAGCGTGCGACCCTGCAGTGGTCTGCTGTGCTCTCCAAAATGAATGAGTGTGCAAACTTCCCTCCACCCTGCGCCTTGCTAAGCCCTGGTGCTTGGGACCTCTGATCTTTTAACTTGATGAAAATCTCCGTGTGTCTTTCTCGATGCCTCGCTCTGTCTCTATCTCTATTCTATATATGCAAATATGTATAAATATATAAAAGCAAAAAGTCTAAGAAATGCTTATGCATAAACTATCATCCAGCTTTAATAATTAACTTGTGACCAACCTCCTTTTACACACTTCCTCCACCCCTGCACACACTCGGACAGACATTCACACATTCCAACCCTCCCTAGATTTTTTAAAGGCAAATCACAATATTTCAATATCTATCTCTAAAGTATCAGATCTCTGTAGTGAAGGAAAACTTCTTTATTGAAGTATAGCACAGCACACTGAAAGGCACATCGGTGCTATGTACATGCTCAAAGAATATGAAGAACATATACATGCAACCCACATAGCCACTTTCCAGGTGGATAAAGTACCTCAGGCTCCTCAGGAGCCCCAGCCCATGTGCCCTTCCCGTGCCTTGCTCTTCTTAGCAAGGTGACCATTCTCCTGACCTCTGTCACAATACATTCCCTTTCCCTATTTTGAATTCTCTTTATACAGAATTTTATTCTATTGTGTCTGGTTTTGTTCACTGAACACCTTTCTATGTGAGACCCACCACCATTGTTTGCTGGACTGATTGTTCATCAGTTTTTGTGGCTGTGTAGAATTCCATCATACGTGTGTGTTACCAACTATCACCAATCCATCCTACTGCTAATGGGCATTTGGGTCACATCACCACTGTGACTGTCTCATACTTATCTGTGTTGGGTATAAGCAGTCACTTCTGCAGAATACATACCTACCCAGGAATGGAATAGCTTGATCCTAGGATGCATCAATGTTTACCTTTAAAAGCTATTACTATGTAGTTACCTTCATGGTTTAATTTGGTCTGCCTTTCTCTTATGGATTTGTGGGACTTTATATTTTAGATGTGAATCATATGTCCATTGAAAATGCTTTCTCTGACCTATGGCTTGCTGATTCACTCTCCATATCTTTCCATGAACAATTCTTAATTTTTATAAACTCTAATTTATCAGTTTTTCCTCCATGAGATTTTTAAAAATCTATTTAATAACTTCATGCTTCACCAATTTTAAAGATAATCTCATGATATCTCCTGGAAACTTTATGGGTTTTTCTTTCCACATTTAGCCCTACATCCAGCTAGAATTTATTTGATATGGCGTGCAATAAGTTTTCATTGCCACCACGACACTGATCTAATGAAATGAATTGAGAACTGTTCCCTCTTCTGCTGCTTGGAAAGCTTCAGGTAAGATTAGTGGTACTCCCTAAATACTTGGATGAAATCCACAGTTAAACCCTGAGATTATCTTCATGAGAAGGTGTTTGTTTGTTTGTTTTGTTCTGAAGCAGTTTGAATTTATTTTCTCATACAGGTAACTAAGACTTTATGGTACTGACGTAAGGATATGCATATGTTAATGAAATATAATTGAGAAACCATAAATAAACTGTATTTTTTATAAATACCTTTAGTATTTTGATGTCCTGACAATTAAAACAAAACTCTTTTTTAAAAAGAAGACTTGCTGGGCTGGGGGTGTGGCCCAGTGGTAAAACACTCACCTGGTACATGTAAGGCCCTGAGTTTGATCCCCAGTATGGTAGCTCATAGGGCTGGTCAGATTTCTTTTTCTTCTCTTAGGGGTGAAACAGGGTCTCACTATATGCTCCTGGCAGGGCTTGAATTCTCTATGTAACCCAGGCTGCCTCAAACTCACAGCACTCCTCCTACCTCCCCCTCCCCAGTGCTGGGATTACAGGCATGAGCTTTTCATATCCAAACTGCAGTCAAACAACCTCTCTCTCAAAATCCATCCCACTTCACCTTCCCAGGGCCAAGTCCCAGGCAACCAGAGACCATTCCTAGAGCCCCAGAACCACTGAAATTATTCAAAATAACCAATCCTTACCTGCCTGGCCTTTCTTGAGAAAACCCCAATAAAGGGTCTGGTCTGATGCTTTCCCCTTGCTCCAGTCTTCTGTGTCCTGTGCCCCCCGGAGTCCTTCCATGTGACTAATCTTCCTGTCTCTAGGGACAGTGATTATTAGAAGGGGCTTTGTGTTTCCCTAAGCCTTTCCTCTGTCTCCTCTTCCGGTTGCATCTAATCAACCATCTCATTAAAAAAGACAAAAGGTAAATCTATACTTTGATGGTCAATTGGCTTCTGACAAGGGACAAATACTATTCCATGGGGAAGAATCCCCACCATTCAACAAATGGTGGTGAGACAGCTGACTGTCCATACACAAAAAGATGAATCTGGACCCCTGTCTCCTACCATATAAAAAAATACTAAAAGTGAATCAAAGACATAAAGGTAAGAACCAATATGATAAAGCCCTTAGAAGAAAATTGTGTATAAACCTTTGTCACCTTGGGTTAGGCAATGATTTCTTAGGTACGACACCAAAAACATAAGCCAAAAAGAAAATAAATAAATTGAACTTCATTTAGCATGCGCTGTTAGGGGCAACATAAAACGATGTACTCGCTTTATATAAAAGTATGGCAACTCTGCAAAAGGTTAAGCCTAGAGTTACCATCTATGGAGCAAAATTAAAAATGAAAATGCTTTAAAAAGAATTATAAGAAAGTGAAAACATAGCCCATAGAGTGGGAAAAAGGTTTTGTAAATCATATATCTGATAAAGGTCTAGTGGCTAAGATATATAAAATATATGAAGAAGGGGCCCCCAAAAGATCAGGCTCAGCCACCATCTCAAAACACCAAGGGGCTACCAGGGATTTAGCTCAATGGCTCAAGCGCTTGCCTGATTAAGTGTGAGGTCATGAGTTTGATCCACAGTACCAAAAAAAAGTTTTTAAACAAAACAAAACACCCAGAGGCCGAACAGCAGCAAAGGGCAGAAAAGGAGCTATAATCAACATGAGCACACTGGGTAGCGCAGATAAAGAATTTCAAGATCTCTCTTCAAGGAGCTGACAGAAGTCTTGGGGTTTTGTGAAAGGGGGAACACTAGCAAGGCCTAGAGGTCTGCATAGCTGACCCCGTAGATCCATATGGTGAAGCCGAGGTCTGGCTGATTGGTCTCTCTGGACTGGTTCTGTGAGGTTCTAAAAGAGCCACCAATGCTTGAGATGATGGCTTCTGCTTTGGGGAGCAGCTTTGGGGATTCCCATCCTGGGATAATTGCTTCTGTTGGCTGCAGTGATCTGGGAGGTGGTGCTTTTCCCAGATTCCAAGATAACTACAAGTTTAGGACAACGACCGGACACTTGAAAGTATTGTTCTGAGCATCTGGAACAGTCGGCTGTAAAAGCGGCAGTGAGATAGCACTGCAAATCTGGAAAGTTAGCTGCTAATGTCCTGGCGATCTCAATTTTAAAAGGGAATGAGGTAGGCCAGGTAAACTCAGGGCAAATAAGCCTCATATTCCTACTTTTTAGATATTCAATATTCCTTAAGTGGTTAACATGGCTATGAGCAGAGCTGAGCAGAGGTCTGATCCAAAGATTAAGGTAATAAAGGAGAAAGGTACAAATGCAGGTAAAGATAACACATTTCATGCTGCTTTTAATTACACACAAGAGACCTGCCGGCCCAGCCTCTTAAGTCTGAGTAAGATTAGAGCCTTTATAAAAGGGGCTGGTGGGGCCTCGTTCGGTCCTTCCACATGTGAGGGTGTAGCAGAAAGGTGCCATCGATCAAGCAGAGAACAAGCCTCACCAGTCACTCAATCAGCTGGCACCCCAATCTTGGCCTTGTCAGCTTCCGTCCAGAACCATCACCGCTCATGCCAGTTGTTCATAAGTGACCCGTTCTAAGGTACTTTGCTTGAACAGCCCAAACAGACTAAGACGCTTGGCTTGTTGTGGAGAAATTCAAGTTTTTGTACACTGTGGAATGAAATGTAAAATGATGCTTTGCTTGAGATAACAACTCAGCAATTCACCAAAAATTTAAACCTAGAGTTACCATATAACCCAATAATTCCTCTCCTAGAAACAAACCCAAGAACTATGGAAATACGTGCCCACGCAAAACTTGTGCATGAATACTCACGGCTCCGTTGTTCTATTAACCAAAAAAAAACAATGGAAACAATTCATCAACCAATGAGGCGTGACCATACAATGGCACACTGCTCAGACATAAAAATAAAGTCCTATCTAGGCACAGTGGCACATGCCTATACTCCCAGTTCTTGCTGAGGCGAGAGGATCGTTGTGAGTTCAAGGCCAGCCTGGGCTTGTAATGAGTTTAAAGTCAACCTGAACTACATAGCAGTCTCAAAAAATAAAATTAAATTAAAATGTAAATAAAATAAAGTCCTGATAAATTCTACAACGTGGATAAAATTTCAATGCTTTAAGCTAAATTAAAGAAGCCAAGTAAAAGCCTATACATTGTTTAATTTCATTTATATGAATGTTCAGAATAGGCAAATCCACACACAGAGCAAGCAGGTTTATGGTGGCCAGGGGCTAGGAGGGAAAGGGGAGGGTGCATGAGTAATGTCTGCTAAGCAGTATGGAGAGTGTTTTGTATTGGCTGATGGAATGTTGTGGAACTATATAGGGATGATGGTTACACAAGATCATGAATGGAAAGACAGGCAAAAAACTTTACGGTATGTGAGCTGTAACTTTAACAAGGAAAAGTTTTAAGGTAATAAAAGAGGCAGATATAAAATGAAGGCAGAGATGCCGACCTTCACCCAGTTTTAGTTACGTTTTAGACAACGTCAAGCCCCGCCTCTAAGTCCTGCTATCATTTTATGATTGTCTGTTTGTTTTGTCAGTTGTAGAAAAGAGGTCTGCTGGAAGATTCCACTGTGAGGACTGGCGACCTACCTCAGCGCTAGAAGACTTGCCCAGCATGTGTGGGTCCCTGAGTTTGATCCCCAGTACACACAGCCACCCCAGTCCAAAAACCATTTTCACCATGATTCCATAGCTATTCCAATCATTTGCTTGGTTTCTTCTTTAGGATCTCTTTTATTTATTTATTTTTTATTTTAAAGAGAATAAAATACAAGAGAACAGAACAAAGCAAATCAGGACAGAACAATGCAAGCATCACAGCACTTCACAACAAGACAAATGGTCATCAACAGTAGCTACCATAATGTCTTTTTTCTTCGACATAGTTGAGCCTACCTTCACACACAATAATATCAAACATAACAAAATACTATAAAGCCATTCAAAAGAATGAAGGCATTACAGGACTTCAAAACCAAATAACAGGAAATGCACAATGGCTGCTATAATATCTCCTTTTTCCTCAAAAAATTTCTTTATACCATCTCACATAATAGAATCAAATAAAACACAACAGGATAGAACCAATCAAAACAGAAAAACAAAAGCATGGTAGGACTTCAAAACAAGATGCTAGTCAATCAGCAATGGCTGCCATGTCTTGTTTTCTTCAAAATAGCTGTTGATAACATCACACATAATAAGATCAAACAAAACAGAACAAAATCCATCAAACCAATGAATGAAAGCATTATAAGGCTTCAAAACAATATAATAGGAAACCATGATTACCATAAAAATATCCCATTATATTCAAAAAAGGTGCCCCTACCATCTGACAGCATAAAATCTAACACAATAAGACAGAACAAAGTCAAACCTTAACAAAATTGTGTAAACAATGCAAGAGTTCAAGATAAGACAATAATTAATTGACAGTAGTTTCCACCTTTCCCGCCCAGGTGTTTCCTCCCCTTTGCTCTTACATTAACTATTTTGCTTTTGGATCCCATTAACTCCTTCTGTTTCTTATGCTAGGGTTCACAGGTATGAGTTCAAACTGTTTAAGCCATGAGCATGACCTCCAGTTGCATCTATCTATTTACCTACAGGAACCTTGAGATTATTCTACTTTCTAGCTGAGTAGCTTTCCACTGCATGAAAATACCATATCTTTCTTATCCATTCTGCAGTTGATGGGCAGGTTATTCTTGCTTTTTTTTTTTTCTCTCCTGTCACATGAAACAATTGTTTCCTCTTCTTTGATTTTCAGTCTATGAATTTCCTTTCCAGATGTGTTTCTTGTATACAGTATATTGATGGATCTTGTTTCTTGATCCACTCTCCCTGTATTTCTTTTTATTGATGAATTGAGGCCATCTACATTAATGGTTACAACCAGCATATATTGGTTTGTCTCTGCCCTGCCATCCTCCTGCTGTTGGCCGTCCACTTTTCCCCTTCATTCAATTGCCTATCTTGTTTAGCGATCCTCCTCTGCTACTGTTCCTGGAACCATGGTCATCTTTATCTCTCTCTAGAATATTCTTTAACACTCTCTGTAGGGTTGGTTTGTTAGTCATGAATTCTTTCAGTTGTTCTGTATCATGGAAGTATCTTATTTTTCCATCAATTGTGAAAGATAATTTTGCTGGGTAGATCAATCTGGGTTGGAAGTTGTTTTCTTTCAGGGTTTGAAACACTTCAAACTCATCTTGACTTGATGGTTTGTGTTGATAAGTCTGCTGTGATTCTGATTGGTCTTCCTTTATAGGTGATCTGTCTCTTTTCTCTAACAGCTTTTAATATTCTGTTCTTGTGTTGAATTTCTGGGATCTTAATTATTATATGTCTGGGTGTAGATTTACTTTGGTTATGGCTAGTTGGAGTCCTATATGCCTCACTTATCTGCATGCCAGATCCATTTCCCATGTTTGGGAAGTTTTCTTCTATTACTTCTGTGAATATCCTTTTAATTTCATTTGTGTTGACCCCTGCTTCTTCATCTACACCTATCACTCTTAAATTATGCTTCTTTACATCATCTTGCAGCCATTGGGTTGTTATTTCCTGATTCCATGTTATTTTTAAGAGATCTTTCCTTTCATGATTACTAGCTGCAATCCTGTCTTTAAGGTTTGAAAGTCTATCTTCAGTCTCTTTCAAGAGATTTTGCCAGCTTTCGATTGAGTTTTTAATTTCCTACATCTCTCTTTGAAGCTGTTTCATGCATGGTAATTCTTTTCTACATTCATTCAAGGTTTCCATCATTTTCCTATGCTCCTTTCTATTGTCTATGTCTTCTTTAGCCCTGCTGCACAGTTCTGTCATTATGTTTGTGATTTCTTCTTTTACCTGAGACATTATTTCTAATTTGACTGTTTTTACAATCTCATGAAGTTGTTTCCTTACTTCAGTTGCTGTCCTTTCAGAGATTTCAGGTGTATGACTTCCATTTTCTTCCAAGACTGTATCTCCCAGACTTGTGTGTGGGCTAGAGGTCTGAGTTTGCCTTTTGCTCCTTCATCTTAACATTCTCCTGGGTTCCTCCCAGCAAGCTGGTTGTGGGGTCCCAGGCACTTCCCACGTTGGCTGCCCCTAGGCACTGCAGGAGGATGGGACAGGCACCTGGGTTCCTCTAATTCCAGATCTACAGGGAGGTAGCAGGGTGTGGAGCAGACTGTCCAGAGCTATGCAGCTACACTGGGGCTTCGCTGATGATCAGGGGAGCATGGAGGGGGGGCTGCTTCTCTCAGCCTGTGTGTCCACACTGGGACTCCCACAATGGTGGCAGACACACAGGGGTGTGTTTGTCTGATTCTGCTAATGGGTGATGGCTGCCTGAGGGAACCAAGGGCCTCCAATGGTGGCCTACAGATGCCCAGGGCTTACCTGGCTGAGTGTCCCTGCTCCTGCTGGCTGACTGCAGAGAGAAGCCTTCTGGTGGCAGCTCCCTGAAGGTGGAGGTGGATCTGCTGGTTCTCTCTGCCCACACTGGCCACCTATAAGACATGGCCTTTTGTTGGCAGCACACTCAGGCAAAAGTGGATCTGTCTATCTCCTTTGGCCAGTGCTGGGCACGCTGAGGAGGGGCCTTCCTGTGGCGGCTCCCAGCAGGCAGAGAAGGGCCTTCTCCTGGTTCTCTCTGCCCACTCTCTAGGGTCTCTTTTATACCCAGCTTCTCTAACTTCTGTACCTCCCACCGAAACGACAAAGGGGTTCAACTCACTTCTAGCCCCAGCAAGTCTGCTTCTCACTGTTTTTTATTTTGCCTCATTCCCTAAATAGGTAACCGATGGAGTCAGGCTTGCCTTGAAAGAAGAGTAAAGGGAAACATTAAGGACAACACCAGAACCCTTGTGACTTGCAGACAATATCGAAACCACATCCAAAGAACCGAGTACTGCGAGAACCAATAACCACTCAGTGCTCACCTGCCCACAGCTAAAATTAGACTCCCCAGAAAACCTACAGAAGCTTTTGCACCTGCAAACCTTGAGGGGTAGAATTAGGTGAGGGTCTTCCTTCTTCTACCTGCAGAACTGCTGCTGCCCATAGAGTGCTTTCTCCTGTCACCCTGTGACTCAGATTATTGGCTTCACTGGGAAGCAACAGACGTGAACCTTTAGTGGTTTCATCACTTTCAAATATTTTTTTCTATAATTCTTTAGTTTATTTTATTTTTTAAAAAATTGTTCTTTTCGTCTTCTACTTTTCTTTTGACACTTGTATAGTTTATTCATTCTTGTTTTCATTTCTGAAATGGTTTTTCCTTTTAGAAAATGGTTTCTCTTTACTCAGTTCTTTGTGAACATTTTTCAGATTTTTTTTTTTGTCAAATTATCTCAACTATCTTACCCCCCTCCCCTGACCCAGCACCAGGAATTGAACTCAGGACTTTGTACTTGCCAGGTAGGTGTTTGTGCTACTGAGCCATATCCTTGACCCTAATTATCTCATCTCTTGATTTTTTTTGTTTGTTTGGTTTTGGTTTTTGGTTCCGAGGATCAAACTCACAACCTCATGTTTCCCAAGCAGGCACTTATACCACTGAGCTAAATCCCCGGCCCCTCATCTCTTTATTTTTATAATCCTGACTTATGCTTTTGTTTCAAGGATTGTCATTCAAAAAGTTAATTGGCTTCATTTTGAAATAGTAGTTTAGAAATTTCATTTAGCTGGGCTTGGTGGCTCACGCCTGTAATCCCAGCACTCGGGAGGCTGAGGCAGGAGGGGATCGTTGCGAGTTTGAGACCAGCCTGGGCTACAAAGTGAGCTCAAGGCCAGCTGAACTGCATAGCGAGACCCTGTCTCAAAAAGACAAAAAAAAAAGAAAGAAAGAAAGAAAGAGAAAAAGGAAAGAAAGAAAGAAAGAAAGAAAGAAAGAAAGAAAGAAAGAAAGAAAGAAGAAAAAGAATGAAAGAAAGAAAGAAAGAAAGAAAGAAAGAAAGAAAGAAAGAAAGAAAGAAAGAAAGAAAGAAAGAAAGAAAGAAATTTCATTTGGAGCACGTCTTTCTAGAGACCGTCATTTCCTGATTGCTAGTTAGTACTCTTTTCTGTAAGAACCCTGAACGAGTCTGGGTTTCTGCTCTGTCATCCCTTTCTGCTCATGTTCAAGTGAAACAGGTTTCCTATCCTCAGTAGGGCCAAAAGGCAAGGACCTTTTGGCCAAGACGCATGGCTCTAGAGCTCCCTCTTCTGTGATACCGAGAAAAACTCGCGGCTTCCGGAGACTCAGAGCTGTTCATCTGGTCTCTCCCTTGACTCCTGCTCGACCGACCGTCTCTCTGCTTGACCCCCATTGTCTGTTTGGTTTGAGATCTTCTCCCAGCCATTCTTCCTCAGCAAGGAACTTGATCCTATATTTGGAGGGTTGAGGGATGGATTCCTTTGCATAACTAAAAGCAATTCATTTATATAATTTAAAGCCTAGCAGACGCAAGTTTCGATATGAGATACTCACAATAGTTGTAATTACTAATACCCACCCATTTGCACCTTTACACTAGTTTTTTCCAGAAACACATGGCTATATTTTTATTGTTTGTGGTTGGTTATTTTTGTTTGATTGACTTTTGTTTTTGTTTGGGGAGGGATGGGTTTTTTCCTTAAGACAGTGGTCTCACAAGGTCCCCCAAGCTAGCCATGACCTCCGAGGCTCAAATGACCCTCCTGCCTCAGTCCTTTGAGTAGCTGAGACTACAGGCATGCACAGCCACATCCCGCTAACACACGCTATGTCCTTAGTGTGCCTCACTCCTCGTCTCTACACTTACCTGGTCCTCCTCCCTGAAACCCTCTACAGCTCTGCCACCTGCCGACCCTTCAAGAACAACTGATGTTGGTCTGGGGATTTAGCTCAGCCGAATAACACACAGTGACAGGGAATGTGGAATAGGTGTGATCTCTGGTCTCGTTTTACATACAAGGACACTGAGGCGTAACATGAGTAGATACTCATCCAAGCTTGTTAGGTGGAAATGGTACAGCAGAGACTTTGACCAGATGGTCTGGCTCCATCATGGTGCTAAAATCTCTATAATTTGTAAGCTACTTTAAGGATGGAGCCACGTCTTATGAGTGTCTATAGCCCTCTCTATAATCATCAGTGCCTGGTATGTAGTAGGTGTTCATTAAAGACTTCATCAGTCAGCAACAGTTTCTTCGAATGTGCACAGCACATCAAGGGGGTCAAATCCATGGGGATACAGAGCTTTAGGAGGAAACTTTTCTAGCTGAAAAGCAGATGGAAAAGTCTCAGACACTGCTCAGTTTCTTCCAAGGAGTTATTAGTCAGACTGTTACCCAGAACTCTTTCTTTTTTCCATTCAGGTTTGAGCTTGGGGAGGCATTTACATTTTCACAAGCCCTTCTCCTCTGGTAATCCATCAGGAATCTCCCAGACATGGCTAAGCATGGCTGGATGGCCAGATGCTCAGAACATTTACAAAACCCACACCAAGTTTTTAAACTCTTTCATTGGAAGGTAACACTCTCACAGAGAAATCACAGACCTACTGTTCTTTAATAAAAATATCACAAACTTGGGAGCTGAGTGATGAGTTAGAAATCCAGTTTTTCCAGATGTTGGAATTTCCCTGAAATGTGGCTTTACTACATGGCAGTACAAACCAGGCTCCTAAGAGGGCATTGACCTCAGGCCAGAAGTCCTGGGTTTGGTCCCTGCTCTGTCACTTGACGGATATATGAAGTTGGACAAGTACTTCTTGCCAGGCATCAGTTATTTCACTAAAAAACTTAGAGCTAACAACATCGTGCGTATGTCACAGCATCGTTAGGCGTAGGTGAAACAAGTGCAATTCTCTTTGTAGACTCTAAGGTCTGTGCTGTACAAAGTCAAGGGTATAGGGTACAGGAGCCAACTGTGAAGGCTGCAGCTGCCATTTTTGCTGTGATGGGACCAGGAAGAAAATGAATGGCCTGAGAAGGCCATCTGGTGAGAGGAGAGAAGAAAGCAGAAAAAGAAGAGGGGATGAAAGGATCTGGCGACTGAAAGGGAAACTCAGAAAGGATGGGCGAAACTTGAGTGCTATCTCTCTACTTCCTCTGAGTACCGGTGCTACCAGGGGAGACTCCTACAGTAGGCTTCCTTTACAGTAATGCTCGTTATTTTCATTCACTAAGAACAAAACAAACACGGGTCTCTTAATCTGTTCAGGTTGCCATAAAAAACTGTCCTACAGACTAGGTGACTGAAAGGAACTAAAATTTATTTCTTAATTTCATCTGCCATCAGGTGTAGCATGTCTGGGTTCTGTTGTGGACCCTCTTCTGGGCTGCAGACAGCTATCTCCTTGTAACCTCAAGTGGTGGGGAGATGCTCTTGAGAGCCTCCTTTATAAGGGCACTAATCCCACTCTCGAGGGCCACATCTTCATGACCTAATACCTCCCAAAGGCTCCACTCTAGTATCAACACATTGACAGCTAGGATTTCACTATCAGTTTGGGGAGTGTGTTTATCGGCTTCCCATCACTAGGACACGATACCTGAGTCAATCATCTTTAAGGAGGAAAGGGTGAATTTTGGTTCACAGATTCAAAGTTTTCAGCCCACAATCTCTTTTTTTAAAATTTTTTTTTATTTAAAGAGAAACAAAAGCATGTAAAGGGTAGAGATAATACAGAATTTAAAAAAGATAAACAATAAGAAATCACTAGTTCTTAAATTACATAGTCCTCTTAGAAATAGTTGTTCAAGTTACAAAATTAAAGCATACAAAGCAGATATTCAAACAGTGAGAGTGTGAACAGCTACGCATGCATGAGTCTCTACATGTATTTCTATCCTTTCTGTATTAGAGGGAAAAACAAAACTTAGCAAGACAAAACAAAACAAATTCCTATAAAAACATGAAACCAAAAAGTAGCATAAAACCACAGTATAAGGTGATTTACAATGATTACTGTGTTCTTATCTTCAATAGAATTGTCTATATCATCAGGCATAATTGAATATAGCAGTATAATTGAATATAGCAGTAAATAACAATATTAGTAAAAATAAAACATTGTAGACAGTATAAAACTTCAAAGGCAGGTAATAATCAAACCAGAGTGGATATTCTAGTGAATCCTGTCATCTTAAGTGTAGTTGCCTATACTCTCAGACTTGATACTATCAATCATAACAGCTTTGAATAAAATCTATCAATACAAAACAGCAATCTAACAGACCAGATTCAATTACAATCAGTCATGGTAAAACAGTGTAGGTTTTACAGAGCTTTAGATTAAGTTAATAGGAAATTAAGGATGATTACTGTACTATATCCTGTTATTTTTGGGATTGCTGTCTGTGCCCTCAAATCTAGTACAGGTAGAATGACTGGAACAGAATATAATACATCTAAGCAGAGTAGTGTGAGTAATGTGGATTTTAAATCCTGGTGCACTATTAACAACATAGTGTATCAAGGCCATCTATGTTAGAGATTCTAGCCAGACTTCTCTGCCTCATTTCTGCTATGCTATTTTTCTGCCTTTGTTTGTCTAGTTTTCTCCTTCATTCTACTGCCTGCCCCACTCATTGAGGCCTTTCTGCCACTGTTCCTAAAATCCTGGTATTTTTTTTTTCCTCTCTCTAGACTGTCCTTCAGTATTCTCTGTAGGGTTGGATTGGTGGTCACAAACTCCCCCAGTTCCTCTTTGTTATGGAAGCATCTTGTTTCTCCATTAATTTCTAGTTCTGCAGGATACATCAATCTGGGCTGGAGGTTATTTTCTTTCAGGGCTTGGGAGACTTCACTCCAAGCTCTTCTTGATCTAATGGTCTGTGTCAAGAATCAGCTGTGATCCTGATGGTCAGCCCACAGTCTCTTGAGCTTCTTGCTTTGAGCATGTGGCAGCACCATTCATCAGAGCAAGAGGTCGTGCAGAGAAAGATGCCCATGTAATGGCAGCTACAAAGCAAAGAGAGATCTGAAGGGGCTGGGTCCCCCTAGTGATCTGACTTCCTTCCACCAAACCTCACTTCTGATAGTTCCACTACCACCCAACAGACTGGGAAGCAAAGCTTTAGCATATGGGCCTTTGGAAAATGTTTAAGATCCAAACCATATCAGAGCAGACAAACAGCCACTGCAGCAGGAGCTTCTGCTCCTACTCATTCCCATGCTAAGCACAATAGCATTCTAGATGCCTGTTTATGAACTGAACAGAGCTTCATATAGTAAGGTAAACCTCAGATCAAGAGTGTTACACTTGTTTTTTTCATGCTGCCTGACTTAGGTCGGTCTCATGGGAAAATTCTGTTGCTACGAATTTGTAACCACCACAAACCTACTCACTAGTCATCCTCACTATGCACTTAGACCTTGATACAAAACAGGAAAAATTTTCTCCTACCTTTAAGCCTCTGAATTAACTGGTGGTTACCAGGGTCTTCTGAAATAAAACATAATAGGATAATCTAGCCCATGAAAGATAATGAATATTTATTATGTAAAAGAATAAAGATCAAATATTATAGGATACCTGCCCTGTGGCAGAACCCCTAAAAAGACTGGATTAAACATTATACCATCACATAGCATAGATGAAGGAAAAAAATAAGGAATATCCTAAGCCCTAAACCCCAAAAAGCAAAAACTAGAGATTACAATAGGCCACTCAGCCACAGATGCCTTGGCATTCGGCCGCCCTGAAGACTAGGGTCTTGGGTTATAAGGCTGTGAGGGTCACATGAATAACAGGCAGTAAGGCCTTTCTGAGGTTGGGGAATGGAGGTGAGACCAGTCTACACAAAACCTAAATAGATATTCAAAGGCCTAATAATGTCAATGAAAGGACAGACTAAAAAAGGACCTAGTTACTGGAAGAGAGAGTCAAGAAAAAGCTGGGTTTTCTCAGTCTCAAATCTGAATGGAAGCACCGTCTCTCTTTAATCAACGTAACCACAAACCTACCATGCTTTACATCCAAGGTTCAAATTTACACTACTGGCATGGGTCAGAACAAGCTGAGCCAGAAAACAAACATAAATAGATCTGGGTTGGTGAGACTGGGAGGTGCCTCACAACAGGAAAGGAAAACCTGCTTCGGAGAGAATTCTCAGCCTAGGTTCTACAGGATTCCCAGGGCAGCCAGGAGTGGGCTGACAATTTAAAATTACAGGCTCTCAAGGACGCAAGCAGTGAAGAGGGGAGATTCAGTCAGTGTCAGAAGGTAAAGAACTGGCTGTGCTAAGGGATTCATATGACAGCAGAGCTAATGTAAAATCTAAAATGAGGACGCTTGAGTGTTTTTAAAGAGTGGAAAACATAATCATAAAATTTAGAAAAGAATGATCCAAAAAGTTCACAAATAAAAAATAAATCATTGAAGGTAAAAATTAACGAAACAAAAATGTAGACGTTTAACCATACATTTAGTAGATAAGGCTGAGGGACTACAGGACACTGGTACTTTACTGGTACCAGAAGAGTGAAAATTGATGCCAGCCCTATGACGCTTACTTACACCAAGTTAAAATGCAAATTTGAAAATGCATTTTGTGCTGGTATTGTTCAGACAATTGAATGCAAATGTCTTGTGCTGTGGGTGAATGATTTGGAGACAACAATATGCAGTATATGCACCATTGTTACCCCCAAATGACGTGTATTGAAATTTTGAAAAAAATAAAAAAGAAAATGCATGAGGTTGTGATCCCGCAATTCAACTTCTGCTTTGTAATTTATTCTACAGATCTGACAGTGTATGTCAAAAATGACATAGGTACAAGGTTATTCATTGCAATACCGTTGTGAGTGCAAAAGACTAGAAACATCCCGGGCGCATCAGTAGACACTGGCCTCAGAAGTCGCACATGGTTCATCCATGCAGTGAAATCCAACACAACAGCTGGGGAAAAAATAAAAGAGCAAGGAAACTATGTACTAATAAGGAAAGATCTCCAGCCAATATTATTTAATAATAAATCAGCATACAGAGCAAAATGTGTATTATACTTCCTTTTGTATGAGAAAAAGAGAAAATAAATTATTCAGACCAGTAACTATTTACACATATATTAGTATGAAGAAACTATCTGGATACCAAAGAAAAGAAGAAGAAAAAGGAGAAGGAGGAGGAGGAGAGAAAAATGGCAGAATGGCAGTATCTGTTGGGGAAGGGGCAGAGAAATTATTGCCTGTATATATTTTTATATTGCTTTTATTTTGCACCCTAGTAAATGAATTAACTAATTTCAAAGTCAGTGGGTGAATTAGTGCAGTTTAGGCACACTTGAGGAAAGAGTTGGGGACTTGGAGCAGAGAACTGGAGAAAAATAATGACAACTGAGTACAGAGAGCCAAAAGTAGAAACTAAGAAAAAGTAAAACAGACACCAAGGCGACAGTAGAAAGCCTCGCATTTTCAACTGGAGTCCACAAAGGCAAAATAGAGGAAGAACACAGCATACGAAGTGATCGTGGCCACGATCTTTTCCAGAATGCTGAGTGATGAGAACCCTCAAATTCAGGAAGCACCACCGGTTCTGAACAGGATAAATGGAAAGCAATCTACCTGTAGATACATAGTTTGTAGTAACATTTCAGAAGACTGAAACCAAAAAGATTTTAAAAACAATTCTTGCAGCCCCTTCCTCAAAAGACAAATTCTCTATAAAGGAACAGCACAGTACAGCAAGCATAAGCCCAGCACCGTGGTAAAATAACTCAAAATGATAAGAGGTGTTAACCAGTAATGACTTTGAAGTGTCAACCAGCTAAGGTGATGATTCAGGAGTAAGGGTGGAATAAATAAAGATGTGTTAGAGAAATAGAAACCAAGACTATAAGCTTCCATAGGTGCTCGGTGGAAGTTCTTCTAAAGAGGGTCCTTTTAGAAAAATGAAAATTATTCCCAAAGAAAAGTAGGAGCAAAGGTATTGGTAAATATGGATACATATAAGCAAACATCCATTGTAGTACATTGTAGTTAAGACAACTGATTTTATAGTGGAAAAATAAGAACTAAAATACCGTACAAAAAACACCTCAAGATGAGAAAAGGTGATTTGGCTTCTAAGGTCTTCATGCCTCAGGCAGGACGGTCGCAAACAGTTTTAGACACAGTTCAGAAAGCATGGTAGCACTTTTATGGGCAGCCGCTAAAGAATCAGAGAGTGGAGGAGCTAAACCCATTTATAGAAAAGAGTATAACTTTTTAAAGTTCAGTCAAACAAAAAAAGGCAGGAAAGAAAGGAGGGCGGACACTGGAAAAAGAAAAACAAGGACCATGGAAAAACATAAAACCTGGTGGTGGAAACAAACGGTAGAAAATGAAGCACAGCAAATGTCGACGGCCTTCACGCACAGTTAAATAGCGACTCTACCTGGATGACAAAACAAAAACAAAAACGCAACTAACTACGTTTAGGAGAGACCTATTTAAGACGGACACAGAGCTCGTGGCAACATAGAAAACTATCCCTATGCTGAGTGTTCACCAAAAGAAAGTTGGTTCATTTAAAAATGCTGAGGAGGGTCAATTTTAGGTTATGTACACAGTACTTTACCATAATTTTAAAAATAATAATAAAAAAGTTGGGGTATCTGTGTTAACATCAGACAAATATAGATATTTTAACAACAACAACAACAAAAAAAACCATTATTTGGGAGAAAAAGGGCCACTACATAATGCTAAACTGTTCAATTTGCTAGAAAGACCAAACAATGCGAAACTAGTTTTGTAAGGCAGTTATAGAAAGCAAAAAGTGACAGCACCGTCATGGTGAGGAGAAAGAAGTCAACCTACCCTCGTGTGTGAAGGTTTTATGATGATCTTCACTGGCATTATTATATCGTGACCAAAGATTTAAACATAGAACCTCCAAAAATTAGCAAATAACATATTCTTATCAAACACGTAGGAGCATTTTCAAAAACTGAACAATTTATCAGACCATGGAGAAAACTACAAACATGGAAAAAAGATGTCAGAGACCACACGCTCAGACTATAGTGCCACTTACCTGAGAGAGAGCATTTACAACCTCATGGGCTTGAAACTTTTAAAGTACAGTTTTAAATAGTTCGTAAGTCACAGAAGAAATCATAAAGAATTTAGAAAATGTGAAAGAACTAAACATACTACATGTATTGCTAACTCCTCATGATAAATTATGATAAATTATATCATGATAAATATATAAAATCATGATAAATTAAATACCAAAACATAAGAGATAAAAAGATTCCTAGCTAAAAGATAGACTTACACACAGGAAAGAGGAAGGAAATAATAAAAATATAAGAATGAAACTAAGAAAATAGAAAATAAGGCTATCATAGAGAAGGTCAATAAAGCCAAGGACCAGTTCTTTGGAAGAGTTAGTAGAACTAACTAAGGATGTCCTAGAATCAAAAATAAAAGCCAGGAAAAGTCTGAGAGAAAAAGGAGGCATCATTACTGATTTAGATGTTTTGATAAAGACAGAACAAAACAGCTTCAAGCCCACAGTGTGAAATGTTAGACAGACTAAAATTTTTTTTCTAGAAAACCATAACACGCCAGCACTGTTACCAGAAAAGAAAAAGAGAAAATGGAATAGACCCACGACTATTGAAGACAGAGACTTGGGACTTAAAATCTACCCCACTACAAAATCAGAGTGGCAGCTCCCTGCATACTCACCACTGCTGGAAAAAGAGGGATGATTCTTCAGCTGTTTTTAGGGGAGCCAAGGGAAAATGAGCAGAACTGTGGGTAACATGTATAAAGGGAAAGGAAGAAGAACATCTAAATTGCAAAACCCTGTGAAGAAAAGGGACCTCAGAATTGTCACAGGGTGAAGAACACTACACGACTGTGACTGAGTGGGTCTTTAGGACATGTGTGTCGTCTAAATACCTAAGGGACCCACTGATTAGAGCTCATGGTCTGATTTACGTAGTAGGTCCAGTCCATATAAGTAGATGCAATCAGGATTAGTATCTCCTGCATGCCTCCTATGTAGAGTATCATCCTAATATCTTCCTGATGCTATAACAGAATACCTCGGACTGGTATCTTTGTCTACTTTCTGTTGCTATAAAAAAAAAAAATACCTGAGACCAGGAATTTTTCTTTTTTGGCACAGGGGATTGAACTCATGACCTTGTGCTTGCCAGGCAAGCTCTTGAGCCACTGAGCTAAATCCCCAGCCCGAGACCAGGAAATTTATGAAGAATAGAGGTTCATGTGCTCACTACTGTGGAATCTGGGAAGCCCAAGAGCCTGGAGCCAACATCTGCTCAGCATCTGCAAGGGCCTTCTTTACCGCATCAAAACAAGCACATAGTGAGACACAGCGAGCTAACTGGGGCCCTTCCTCCTTTTCTAATAAAGCCAGATTTTCATCCTGGGGACCTCACCTGGTAACTTATTTAATTCTAATTATGTCCAAATACCATGAAGATTCAGTTTCCAACAAATGAATTCGGGGGAACAAACATTCAGCTACAGGAACTGAGTCATTCATAAATACTGGGCATTTATATCTCACAGTTCTGGAGGCTGGTAAGCCCGAGACCCAAGTACTGGCAGATGCAGCATCCTATGAGGACTTGTGCTTTGTTCCACAGATGATATCTGGCTGCTGTTTCCTCCCCTGGCAGAAGAGCAGAAGGCAAAGGGAACTAGGAGACTCCCTCAGACTCTTCCCCAAGAACCTCTTTACCTCTGAAAGTTCCCACCACTAACTGGTATTGCATTGCGGGCTGGTTGGTTTGTTTGGGTAAGTAGTATATGTTTGCAGTACACAATGATTTTCTTTATCATGGGGAGTTGGTACATGTTTGTAACACATCCCTAATATTTTTTTTTCCTTGCCTACCTTTTTTTTTACCTTTCCTAGCCTTCCCTGTATCTTGCAACTCTTGGTCCCTTCCCATGAAAAAAAAAAATCTTCCAAAAATAAATAAATAAATAAATAATAAAAAGATCCTCCTACTTTCTATTATCTGTTTTTTATTTTGTGTATTTTGTGTTTCTCATCTAAGAAAAATCATGTGACGTTTAAGCGTGGGGGTCTGATTTATTTCACTTCATAATCTAGTCTCACGGTGCATCCACTTATCTACAAATGCCTCCAATTTATCCTTCTTTGGGGCATACTCGTACTCCACTGTGTATAAACACTGCATTTTTTATCCGTCCATCTATTGAGGGGAACTTAGAGCATATCCAAGATTTAGCTATTGCACACTGTGCTGTTATAAACATAGGTGTGCATGAGAATTGTTTTAACATGAATATTGGAGAGACACAAACATTCAAATTTTAACCAGTATCTATGGAGCTTTTCTGTCACCTTAAACACCTATCAATGCTATTTGACCACCCACATGTGAAAAATGAAACTGGGTGCCTTTCCATACACAAAAATTAACTCCACATGGACCATAGATCTAAATGTGAAAGCTGGCAATGTAACACTATTAGAAGACTACAGAAGAACAAGCCTTCATCACCTCAGGCTAGCAGCAGCTTCTTTCAGACCACCAGAACCATAAGCAACAAAACTGATAAATTGGATTCCATCAAAACAAAACATTTTTGTGCTTTGAAAGGATACCATCAAGACAGTGAAAAGACAACTCAGAAGAGGAGAAAATATTTTCAAATTATGTATGTGAGACAGGTCTAGAATCCAAATATGTAAAGAGCTATTGCAGCACAAGAGTAAAAAGAAAACCCAGGACAAAGTGGCTGAAGAACTTTCATAGACATTTCTGCAAAGAAGAGAAACAAACAGCTCATAAAGACACAAATAACTTGGGCTTATTAAACACCAGGGAAGTGTGTTCACAACCACAGTGAGACATCACTTCGTTCCCACTAGGATAATAGTAATACAGCTAGGAAAGGATGTGGAGAGACTGGAACCTCACTTGCTGCTGGTGGGAATGTAAAACAGTGCAACCACTTTGAAAAACAGTTCCTAGAAGAATAAAAACATAGGGCTATCACATAACCCAGAAATTCCACTTGTAGGTATAAACCCAAGAGAAATGAAACCATAGGCTCACACAAAAACTTGTGCACAGCTGGATGTGGTGGCACACACTTATAATCCCAGAACTCTGGGACACTGAGGCAGGAAGATTGCAATTTGAGCCCCACCTGGGCAGCTTAGCAACTTGAGGAGATTCTCTCTCAAAATTTTAAATATATATATATATAATATATATATATAATATATAATATATATATTATATATATATATATATATATATTTAAAAAGGGATAAGGATTTTAGCTCAGTGCAAAGGCCCTAGGTTCAATCCCCAGAACCAACAAAAAACAAATAAAAAAACTTATGCACAACATTCATAGCAGCATTATTTATAATAGTCAAAAACAACACAAAAAAAAAGAGGAAAAAAACCAAAAACCCAAATGCCGGGCAACTCATCAGTTGCCAATGGGTAAACAACATGTGATATGTCTACACAAATATTACTTACGTGGTTGTAGACTATATCTCAATAAAGTCATTTTTAAAAACCATATAGATGGTGTCAGGTGACTGAAAAAATAGCACACGTGTTGAAATTTATGTCTTAGAGGAAAAACAGTGCTTCATGCACATCTGGAAAACCAACTTCCAACTGGACAGGACAGCTGTCATCGGTGACACAAGCCACACAGGTGTCAGCTCAGTGTCATCCTGGCTCTCTAACAAACTTATTCCAACAGTGCCTCATCCTAGACCTTGGCCTCTGGAAACCAGCTGATTGTATAGCTCACCCTCCATTTGAAGAGTTCTTAGTGATCTCAGGGTCCTCCTCTTGATTTAACAGATGGGGAAACAGACTCAGAAAGAGCTAGGCTCTTCAGCTGAGAGTCACTTGGCAAGTTCCTGGAGAAACCAGGACTAGAACCTATTAAGAAACTCACTGCTGTTCCATGTCCCGCAAACTGGCCTTCCCAGTATGGCCAGGAACGGGACTCACCAAAGCCTCAGCATCTGTCAGGTCCCCTGCTCGGCAGCAAGGTCAGGAGGCCGCTGCTCATGGGGGAGGAGCAGGAGAAGATGGGGCCAGTTCCGAGAAGGCTGCGTAAGTCCTGGTTCTCATCACAGCAGGCATGCGGCGGGACATAGATTCAAGGGATGAGCCTTGAGATGTGACCAATGAGACACCCGGTCACACGTGGTCTGGGGTCTGCGGCTGTTTGTTCCTGTCACGGAGGCAGCTGGAAGTGGGAACTGGTCACCCACTTACCCGCTTGCCCCCACCTTACAACTGGTGCAACCTTGCCCCCCACAGCCGTCCATGACTCACTCCACCCATGGAAACCTTCCCACCCTAACCCCCTACAAGGCAGAGGGGAGAGAAGACGGGCCCCTGGTCCCACCAGCATCTGGGGCTCAGGCCCAGGACAGGGCTGGGGTGCAGTTATGGGCAGGAAGTAGACACCCACTGCTCAGTGATGAGAGGACAGTCACGTACACAGACACTGGCTGAGGGCTCGGTGCTGATCCAGGCAAGCCCGACTTACCTCATCGTCACAACCACTACCAGGGTCTAAGTCATCACCATCCCTGTTTTTGGTAGGAGACTGAGGCACAGAGAGGCTGAAGCATCCTGCCTGACCACACAGCTGGGACCTCACTGCACTGGCCTGGGCCCCGCGGCTCTCAGCTCTCACTCCAGCACCTGGCACATCTCACTGGAGTAGGCAGCAGCAGAGGATGCCAGGAGACCAGCTCGGCCACCAGCTCAGTCAGGCCAGAGTCCAAGTACAAATGCTCCGGGTCCTGTGCTCACCCTGCTGTGTGTTCCAGGGGACCGAGGCCCCGTGTGGCAGATGCACCTCTGGCCATCGCCGCTTACTTCCTGAGGGCTGTCATGAGCCGGAAGAGGAGGTGATGACAGAGTGGGTGCTAGTGGGACCTGTGGCCACAGTTTGAGGGCGGGCAGGAAGCACATATAATGCAAATGTGCTGGGGGCCGACACTACCATTTCGGCAGCCACCAGTGGGGAGTGAGGGAGTCCTCTGACAGCTTCTCCTGGGCTCCAGGTAGGGAAGAGGCAGAGGGGGGATCCGGGGGCCCCAGGAGGGAGTGGGGCTGCTGTTTTGGGGCAGAGCATGATTGAGCAGGAAATGCTGTGACGTCCCTATGACAAGAGGCCTGGGTGTCAGAAGGCCCTGACACTCCAGTGTTTGCTCGCTGGGCAGACTTGTGCCCACTCTGGGACTCAGTTTCCTCATGTGTGAAAGGAGAGGTTTTGCATACAGTCCGCAAGGTGCCAATGATCAGAACTTCTACAACTACTGCGAACAGGCTACCTGGGCTGCTGAGATGAGGGCCGGGAGAGAGCTGGGTTCCCGGGGGTAATTAAGGTCACAGACCCTGCTGGCTGCCTAAGCTGGGTGACAGTGGGGCTTTGGGAAGATTCTGCTTGTCCTATTTACCTTCCTGACCCCTCGAGTTGCCTGAATTTCACCTTCAAGTCACTCCTTTGGGCAGGCAGGGCACAGCTAGAATACGAGGGAGGTGTGCAAAGCTTGGTAGGGACCACCAGTGGAGACCTGAGCACCTAGAGGCATCTGAAGAGCGAATGCCAAGGTCCTCCCACACCAGAGCGAGGTGCAGGCACACCGGCAGTCTTCAGCCACGGGAGTTAACTCGTGCTCCAAGGGAGAGTAAGGGCCATGCATTACCTGGTTTCTTTTCCAGTTCCATTAAGCAGTTGAGATCAGAGCTGGAGCTACAGAGAGAAGTATCCGTTCAGGAAAGGGCACAGATTCTGGGACCAAATGACATTTCTTCAGGACCTAGGCTTCCCCTGGCTCCCTGATCCTTCTCCACAGCTGCTATAGTTACTCTAACTCTTCTTTAGCCATAGCTCCCTTCTCAGCACAAGCAGTTCCATCCTGGAGACAGAGCTATCAGTTTAGATGCCCACCAGGCCTTAAATAGCAAGGGACTCCTCCTTGCTATGCAACTCTAGGCAAGACACTTACCCTCTCTGGGCAATGAAGAAGGTAAACCAAGCCTGCAAGGAACTTTCTATCTCCGGCATTGGGTAACTTACACACACACAGTTGGGGTGGAGACATCAGTAACCCCCATCTCTATGCTTGCAGCTTCCCAGGCACCATGGTCACCCACCTGCTCTTCCTGGGCATTCTCCTGGTGCTGCCCCCACCGACCCCAGCCCCCTGCTACACAGGTGGGCCTTCAGAGTGCAGGCAAAAGCGCAGCTTTGTGCCGGGTGCATGGCTGGCCGGGGAAGGTGTGGACGTGAGCAACCTCCGCCATTCACGCTCCTTCCTTGTGGACACCCAGAGGTTCTTGCGGCCCGATGGCACCTGTACCCTCTGTAAAAATGCCCTGCAAGGGGATGCAGTGCAGTTGTTGCCCCTGGCGCTGGACCATTGGCGGGCGGAAGGCCCCGGCTGCCAGCGCCATGTGTTCAAGGCCCAAGTCAGCTCCACAGAGGCTGTGGCCAAAGATGCGGCTTCCACCATCACCAACGACTGGCGGGCAGGGCTGGATGTGTCTCCCCACCCCAGCGCCAACACGCATATGTCCGTGGCTGGCTCACACTCCGAGGCAGCCAATTTTGCAGCCGAGAGGAACCACCAGGACCAGTACAGCTTCAGCATGGACAAGATGGAGTGCCGCTTGTACAGGTGAGGCCGGCAGGAAGGCCGCAGGTGGGCAAGGGGGTGGGAACTCAGAGGGCTGTAGAAACTCCGGGGCGGCAACCTGGGGAGTTAAAGGCCACTTCCAGCAGGAAGAAACCACAGTCTTGGTAGTCAAATCACAGCCTCTTCCATCCTTGAGGGCCCAAATCTGGGTAGACCAGTGGGGAGCCACGCAGAAGGGATGTGGGCAAGTCCACGGGCCTCATTCAACCCGTACTCGTGTCTGGTGTGTGCCAGGGCTACGCTGCCCAAGCAGCCACTGTCACTCCCCCGACTGCCATGAGCAGGAAGCCTGGTGACCTAGGTCCTTCACTGAGCAGCGTGTGGTCACCTGCCCTGCTGCCTCAGCTTGGAGGCCACATTCCTTGCAGAGTGAGGCCAGGCACCTCTTGCCTACATGACCAGAACAGTTTGGAGCCCAGGTACAGAGGCCCGACCCAGGGGTACAGATGGCTAGGTGAAGGCCACAGTACCCTTTCCAAAGCTGTCACTCTGCTTACAATTAGAAAATTAAAAATTTAAAAATCAATTTTGAAAAAGAGGAAATACCTGCACAAAGTACCTAGGGGTAGGCTTCCTGCCAACCCAGTCCAACCCAAAGCTTATGCTTTGGAGCCAGGGACCTGGTTCAAATCCCGATCTGCCTTCACACGTGACCTGGGAAATCCGAAAGGAGTCGCTGAATGGTCACAACGCTACCTACCGGTGAGCCCACTTCCTCCTTCTCTCTCCCCCAGTTACCGCCTGGCGCACGCTCCCCCACTCCACCGTGATTTCTGGAAGGCCCTCCGGGCACTGCCCCCCCACTTAAACACCTCCACCGAGCCCGACTACCACAGGCTCATCTCTATCTACGGCACCCACTTCATCCGGGGTGTGGAGCTGGGCGGCCGCACCTCGGCCCTCACCGCCCTGCGCGTCTGCGAGCTGGCTCTTGAGGGGCTCACGGCCGACGAGGTAGGGGACTGCCTGACTGTTGAGGCCCAGGTCAGCATCAGCAGCCAAGCCAGCTCTTCAGCTGAATATAAGGCCTGTGAGGAGAAGAAGAAGCAGCACAAGATGAAGGCCTCCTTCCACCAGACCTACCGTGATCGTGTCTTTAAAGTGGAAGGCGGACAACAGGAATCCATGTACGATCTGCTGTTCGGAAACAAGGCTGGGCCCGAGCAGTTCTCAGCCTGGGTGACCTCACTGTCCAAGAAGCCCGGGCTGGTGGACTATAGCCTGGAGCCCCTGCACATGCTGGTGAAGAAACAGGACCCTCGGCGGGAGGCACTGAAGCAGGCAGTGAGCCAGTACCTGATGGGCAGAGCACGCTGGAAGGACTGCAGCCGGCCCTGTCCACCGGGGCAGCAGAAAAGTCCCCATGACCCATGCCAGTGTGTGTGTCACAGCTCAGCAGTCGTCACCAAGGACTGCTGCCCAAGCCATAGGGGCCTGGCCCGGCTGGAGGTGACCATTGTCCAAGCTAGGAATCTGTGGGGGGACTGGTTCACCTCTTCGGATGCCTACGTGAAGGTCTTCTTTGGCAAGCGGGAGTTGAGGACCCCCGTCGTGTGGAACAATAACAACCCCAAGTGGTGGACCCGGCTGGACTTTGGCGATGTGATCCTGGCCACTGGAGGGCCTCTGAGGGTGCAGGTCTGGGACGCAGACAATGGCTGGGACGATGACCTCCTCGGCTCTTGTGACCGGTCTCCGACATCTGGCTCTCATCAAGAGATGTGCCACATGAACCACGGGGACCTGACATTCCACTACCAGGCTAAGTGTCTGCCTCACCTGACCGGGGCAACCTGCATGAATTACGTCCCACAAGGGCTTCTGGGGGAGCCTCCAGGGAACCGGAGTGGGGCTGTGTGGTAACTACAGAGGGCCCGGAGAGGAGAGTTCTCACCGTGGGGGCTGGGGCCTGTCTTCACGCTCCCTTCCCAGGTGGCAAACGGGGTTTTTTAAATTTTTTAATCAGTACTGAAGGTTGGACACAGGGCCTCATCCATGCAAAGCAAGCATTCTACCACTGAGAAACATCCCAAACTCTTACTTTATGTCGAGACATACTAATTTGCCAAAGCTAGCCTTGAGCTTGTGACCCACCTGCCTCAGCCTCCTGAGTGGCTGGCATACCCGACAGACTCAGACTTTATTCACTGAGGCGGCCGAGTTTATGGGCCAACCCTGAGTCTCTCCATCCAAACTGCTTCAGTGCTCCTCCATTTCCCACCCTGACAGTCGCTGCAAAAAGGACCACAGCTCTAGCCAGGAGCCCCCACACTGGCTGCATACAGCTCATCATTTAAGACCCTTCAGCTCTTTCTGTTTTTATTTTTTATTTTTTTTAAATTTATTATTGCTATCCTGTCCAGCCTAGTGAGCTTCTCATCATATTAGAGCTGACTCCTTCCACCCCAGTCTCTGTTTGCTCTTTGTCCCCTACATAGCCTCTCTGACAAGTCAAGGACCGTCAGGACTTGTGTCACCATGGACATAGCTTGAGAGAAAGCCAGTAAAGGAGGTGTAAGGGTGACGGTGACAGTGGTGTTGTGGCAAAGGGGAGGCCGGGGACCAAACACCCTTCTGGAGATAAACTTCTGTATCAGCATCCCAGGCAAGCAATAAAAATAAATTTCTTCTACTTTTGTTGGAAATGTGAAGATCCAAAATACTTTGTTTGCAACGCTCTGACCTGAGACAGAGCAGCACAAGCTTAGTGGTAAATGGCAGTGGTCTTCAGCTCCAGCTGGATGACCACAGGCATGGTGGGGACTGTGGCAGGCGCGAGAGTGTATGTATCATCACTTCGGGGCGCTGGGGGCTGCGGTTCCACTGTGGCCCAACCACGCTGGGACAGAAATATGAGCCCAGTGCTGCCAGGTCTTCTCATTTCTTAAAGTAACCAGAAATCTCAATTTGATTTCTCGCTGTGGCAGTTAACATCACTGTGAAAAAAAACTTCCGTGGGCAAACACGGTACAAGTCAAAGAGAACTTGTGCGCAGGCCACCATTGATCCGGGCCATCAGTTTGGAAAAGCTGACTTCTGACAGAACCCATGTGTGCATGCCGGAGAGCTCTGTTCTCACGCCAGCCCACGGGGAAACTGTGATCCCAACGAGGTGGTCTCAGAAATCCCCCTGAGCGTGACACGCAGTAAGCCCCAGAGTGTCAGGTTCCAGTATCAAAGGCCTCGTTTCACGTGCCTGGGCAATAGGCCGATGGAGTCAGTCAGGGCAAGCGTCAGGGCGCTGGGGTCCTGGCTGTGTGGGGCACCATCTGAGGGCTTCTGTGAAACTACCTACAAAGCAGGAGCTGAAGGTCCTGCAGGACCTGTAGGCCCCAAGTCAGGCGGACTGACACTGAAGTCCCAGGCAGGGCAGTGGCGTCTAGCAGCCTGGTGGAAACCACTGTTCTTACCTATTTCCGCAATTCCGTTCGCAGCCACACACACAGACAAGGGTGCAAGAGAGAACTTGCAGCTTCACGCTAGCTGTTGGGTTTGTTGAAAACAAATATGGGCGTGGACCACATCTCCCTGGGAAGTGGGTGGGGCTTACTCAGCAAGCCCCTCCTCTGCCCAGGCCTCAGTTTCTCCAAGAGGGCAATGTTTATTTTACTGCCTTCCCACAACTGTTTAAACAGGGAACACGACCCTCCTCAGTGCTGTGGAGAGGGCCTAGGAGAACATCCAAGAGGCCCTGAAAGGTCGTCTGACTAGCCCTCTCATTTTCACACACTGGGAAACTGAGGCAGAGAAGAAACAGGGATTTACTGCGGTCAGAGTTAGTGGCAGGAAGAGTCAGGTATCTGAGTTCTAGGCTCTCCACTTCTAGCGCCACTTTAGAGACAGTTGCAGAGATCAGGAAAGGGGTGTCTTAGGGGAGAAGACATGGGGAGACCAAGGACAAAAGATGACCGCTGTCACTGAGGGACAGCTACAGTGAAGTCCCCGGCCCCTGCTCAAAGACCTAATGTGACATCATCCTCATCTCTGCCCCACTCGGACACTGGGACACTTCATCACACCTGAGCCCCATCTGTTTGAAAACGCTCTGCTCTGCCAAGTGCCATCCATGGCCCTCTGTGCTGTCCTATCCTGCTGTGGCCCGGGGCTGGCCTGTCTGACCTGTCACTGGGGTGGAAGTTGGGGTGGAGCGCAGAGGTTAGGGTTCCCGCCCACCTCAGGGTCCGGTGCGGTGGCTGTGGGCTGGCTGCTGCTCGTCTCCTTCCCAGTTCTGGGAACAACCCCTCCGTTCACCCCTGCAGCCCAAGGTGGTTGGTCACAGTTCTGTGGCTGCCAGTCCTGAGTGACTACACTTCCCACCCCACAGGCCGTGTCTTTCTCATAAATGTACCATCCTCACATTACTATAGCTGAGTTTCTCTGACTCAGGAATGGAACTCATGGCCTCACACTTGCCAAGCAGGCGCTGTGCCGCTGAACTATAACCCCAGCCCCATCCTCACACTATAAATGCGGCCTTGCGTGGCCCTGCACGGACCTCCAGAGGTCTCAGGGATGCCAGTTCCCTCCCCACATCCCCCCACGCCCCACTCTAGTTGCGCCCCTGCTTGTAGGTGCCCCTGGGGCAGCTTTCTGCTGCCCACCCCAGTGGAAAGCTAGAAGTGCCAGGGCACAGTGTTGAGGCCCAGAAACCTCAGCCAATGGCTGATGAGAGTAGGTGAATAAGCCCCTAGCTCCCTCCTGTTGGGGGCCAACTGAGCCAGCTGACTCCCAGAGTCCCCCAGCTGCCCTGAGGTGACCTGCCTGACCACATGCTTTCCCAGCAGCCCTTCCTAGTCTAACCACCCCACTCCTCCACTGGTACTTTCTGGGCTCACCCCCCATAGAAACCACCTGCCCTGGAACCCTGTCTCGGGGCTCACCTCTGGGGAAACCAGCTCAGGCACACACTGAGCACGTCACTGCCTGGCTGAAATGCTTCAAGGTTACCAGAGGCTCCTGGGTAAAGCAGGAACTCCCTGGCTCGAGCCATGCTGACATTGCTTCAACTCTGCCAGCCTCGCTAAGCCCTCTCAGTCTCACTGAGACCGTTGTGGGTTCCTCTGTGGGCCACAGTCTTTCTTGCTCTCTACACAGCCTGGAATTTTTCTCCTCTGCCCTATGTTCCCCTCAATCAGGCCTCAGGTTCAGTGGTAACTTCCTCCAGGAAGCCTTTCCTGACTGCCTAGTCCAGGTCGTGCTCCCTGTCACTGCCTCCAAGGGAGCTGGTTTGGGTTTGGATGGAGCCCTTAGTTCAGAACCTGCCTCCTTATACTGCCCAGCCCTGGGGGTGGCTCCGGGATTCTGCATGTCTACACTTCAGCCACCAGTGAGGTGAGGTAGAAAGAACACTGAATCCTTTCTCTGTCATTTCACTCGAATTCCTTGGGCTGAGTTTAGTCCGCATGGCAGATTCCCCTCACTCTCTTCTTGTGAAGGAGTCACTCACTGCCTGGGGGAGGAGCTGGCCACCAGAGCCTGTCACGAAAGTGCTGGCTTCTTCTTGTGGCTCTGAGTCAGTCCCAGCTAGGGCAGCTCTTTCTCAAGGGCAGAGCTGGTGCCACTTGGCCTAGGTAGATTCTGATCCCGCTGGGGTCACCACAGGATCCCTCCCCTCCCAGACAAGGTCCTTTCCAGCCATGACTTCCCTAGCCCAGCTTTCTTCTGGGTCAGGGGCCTCTGCTTCTGGGGACAGGGTGGTGTTGGTGCAGTTAAGGCTTCGGTCACAGCTGATATTCTTGTGGGTTGGTTAGGGTAAGGGCTAGTTGCAGAGACAGGTAAACCTCAGTCCCAGCAGAACCCTAGAGAGCAAAGACTGACACCCAGGGGGGACCACAAATGAAACAACCCCAAGCACACATTCACCCCAGGCCCACGCATGCAGCTCAATCCTTTGCACCCTGGCTTTGGTCCAACACTGACTCCAAGCCTCTATAGCTCTCTTGAACATGTGGCAACCATGTAAAACTGCTCCTCCAGACCCCAGGCTCCCCGCCACCTAGCAAACAGGCTAGGATAATAATTTCTGTGCAGTTTTCCAGCTCAGAGGATCTCTGCCCTGACTGCATGAGCTGTTCATCCTGACTCCCTGCAGCCCTGGCTCCACCCATCCATGAGCATCGCCATTCCCGAGCTTGTGGGACAGAGGATTCTTCTGCCTCTCTTTCCCACAGGCCACTCCTCAGCCCCCCGCCAGCCAAGAGCAGAGCAGCTGCCATTGCTCCGTAGGCTATAATCAGGGTCTGTTGTTTACCCTGAGTCTCAACAGCACATCTGGACCACAGTTAATCGCCACAACAGCTGGGTCCTAGGTTCATCTTGAAAGAGTTGCCACGTCAGCCTCCTGGCAGGACACTGGCTTCCCTCCTGGAAACCCAAACTTATTGTGAGGCTGTCAGTCACGGAACCAGGCTGACCCAAGGCTGCTGTCCGTGTGTCCTTCACACTCCGCCTGCCACCTCGGGATGCAGCAATCAATGGAGGACATCGCTGCCACCACACCTCTCCCTTTGCCCTCTGCAGAGACAGTGTGGGCTCCAGGACTTCGCGTGAGTCTGCTTTGCAAAGCGCTTTTCCAAGTTGGAGCAACTTCGAGACCTCGCTCCTTTACTTTTATTATTTTTCTCTCACACACAGCAGAAGCAAATACATTACTGCCTCGGTTCACAAACGCTTCTGTTTGAGAACAATTTGGTTCGCAAACAGAAGCAGTCAACAAAATTTGGCTTCCCTGCCCAGACTCCGCATCATGTGACAAACAGCCTGGGCCATCTTCCCCGAATGAACAGGAGCACAGCCATCTTCCCCACGACGGTGGAACAAATTCAGTTCACGAACCAAGGTGCCACTGTGCTACCTGGGAGCATTTCTGAAGCCCTCACTGTCCCGTTCTAAGCACTGCACGGGCTTTAGCTCTGCTCGTCTTCCCAACGCCCTTAGGAGGTAGAGTCGCAGCCCATTTTCCCTTGCCTTACCGCAAACCTTCCCACCAGTCCCACGGTGGGACCCTGCTGGATGCGCCAGGACTCTCCTGTGTAGTCTCCTCAACTATCTTCAACACATGACAGGAGGTGGGTGCCCTGAGGGGATGCTCTAGTGGTAGACACCTCCCCAGGCCACTTGGCCACTTGGCCACTTGCTTTAAAACAAAAAAACAACTGAAAACCTAGGTAACGTAATGCTATTTATTCTAAGTGCGCACATCAGTGGTACTGAATGCATTCACTCCAGCTAGGACCCCGACATTTTTTTTTTTTTTTTGGCTTTTTAGACAGGGTCTTGCTATGTAGTTCAGGCTGGCCTTGAGCTCACTTTGTAGCCCAGGCTGGTCTCAAACTCGCAACGATCCTCCTGCCTCAGCCTCCCGAGTGCTGGGATTATAGGCGTGAGCCACCACGCCCGGTTTGACCCCAACGTTTTCATCACGCTCAAAACACATCCCTGTGCCTTTAAAGGATGACTTCCCTATGGTCCCTGGTAACCTCCATTCTATTTTCTGTCTCCATGAATTGGCTTATTCTGGGTATTTCATATAAGCAAAATCACACAATATTTACTTTCTGTGTCTGGCTTTTTCACTTGGCATGTTGTTCTCCAGGGCCATCTGTGTTTTGCAGGCATCCCAAGTCCACCTGGTTTTGGCTGAATAATATTCCACTCGATGCTGACACCGCATTTTGCCCATCCATTCATTCCTCAGCACACACTTAGACTGCTTCCCCTTTGGCTCTGGCGGGCAGCACTGCTGTGAACACTGGGGCACAGGATCCGCTGGGATCCTACTTTCAATCCTTTTGGAAGTACTGCACATGTAGGGCAGGGATTGCTGGGTCACGGTGTACTTCTGTGTCTAAACTTTTCAGAATCTACCAAACCTTCACAGGTCTTTCCATGCCCACCGTCCCATTCTCAGGATAGGGCTTAGACACAGTGAAGCTCAGGGCGACTCACACTCCTGCCAGGGCTATAGCGACCCTGGGCCCTCCCAGGGACTTTACACTTCCTAATACCAGCAGCCCTGGCTAGGAGAGAAGGATAATAAGCTTACCAGGAGGAGAAAGTCTATGATTGGACCTCAGGATTTTCCATCTAGGTCTCTGTGTTATCATGTCACAGCTTTCAGCACAAGCCTGGCACATGATAGGTGCTCAATAAACACTGCTAAATGGAAGAATGAATGTTGAACATGTGTTCCTGGCCCCTTTCCTTGTAGAACTATGAGTTCATGGAGGGTAGGGACCATCTCAGCATTCCCATAAAGCCTGCTCTGGAAGACATCTATGAACGGAAAAGCATTGGTTGAACCAAAGTAAATTAAGACCACTGACAGCAGAAAACACAGTGTTGGGAGGACAAATGTGTGGGAAATGAGGGTTAGGTAGGGGAGAGATGGGGAAAGGAGTAAGGGAGAGAGAAGAAAGTGGGGGATAAGGAGGGCTGCTTCTGAGAAAACAAGTCAGAGTTAGGCTGGGCTGCAGGGGCAGCTCTAGCCACAGCCTCCCCGTCTCTTCTCCTTGAGGGGGGCCCCCCTTGCAGAGAGGGGCAGCCCCCCTTCCCTTCCTACCCAGCAACAACTAGGCATTTAGAGACTGGGACTTCCAGCCAGGGCCAGCCAAGGCCCTGGGGCACACAGGCTTCAGAGGCAGACTCAGCACAAATGCCAAGGGCAGGAAGGTGCACTGGGGCCTTTTCATCTCATACAGAAAAATCTACATGGTTTAAGCGCCTGCTGTGGGACAGGTCCACCATCAGCACGCACGGTCTCCTTACCGTCCCTAAGAGCCTCATTTACAGATGAGGAAACCGAGGCTCACAGAGGCTTGGTACCATGCCCAAGGCCCCACAGTTCCTTAACTGCTGAGAGAGGTGGAATTGGAACCAGGGGTATGAGTGGCCAGTGGTCCTTGTCAGTTACTGCAGGGCCAAAGCCACATCCGGGGGCCCAAAGCCACTGCAGTCCTCCCAGCCAGGGCAGAAGTTGGCTCAGAGACCTCCCTCTTGCCAGCCCCTCCTCCACGCTGATCTGGTTTGTGCTGTGCAGCTCACAGGCTTTCTCTGCTCTCTTGGGCATTTGTAAGTTACCCCCACAGGCTGCACAGAGCTCCCCTGGGGTGGGCTCTGAGGAGACCCCAATTCCCTCTGCAATACCAAGGCTGGACCCTGGAATTCCAGGGGCCTGAAGGGAAGTGGAGAACATGGACCAGTTGCCCCTCTGTGTCAGCCACGTTCAGCAGGCTCACCCTTCTTGTCTGTGTCCCGCTGACTCCCTCAGTGGCACTGAAGACCCCACAGGCAGGACAAGAGATATCTTGCTCAAGGCCTGCAGGCTAAGCCAGCCCCTCCCTTCTCAACTGTCCTTCCCTTCCATTCCCAGGCCTCCTTGCCACCAGCTGACTACAGACATCCACTGGAGGGAGCCGAGGGAGTGGCCCTGGGACAGGTATCCGCCCTGGCTTGGTCCCGTCCCCACCACTAACAGAGCAAGCTGAGCAGAAAAGAAACAGGCCTGTGTTTAAGCTGGGGCAGCAACTGAAACCCAGCCATCTGCTTATGATTTTAAAAAACAAAACAAAAACAAGGCTTGCAGAACCAATGGATGGAGCAAATGAGACAGCAGGAATTATATAACTCACTCACGGACCAGAACAGCTCTCAAGGCTTTGGAAACCATGCTGACCACATAGATTTACTTATTAAGCAGACCGTGTAAATTGGTTCCCGGGCCAAGAGTGAGCCTGGGGCTTCTTATCTGTGCCACAGGCAGGTACCACAGAACTCCCGCTGCTGGCACAGTAGCTCATTCTTGTCATCATCGGTTGTGTGTCTGACAATGACACTGTGCTAGAAAAGCCTGGATGGTTGTGTTTCCCCTTCATTTTTCCTGTTTCCTCTCTATTTCTGAGTTTTTTTCTTTAGAGGTTGTCTTTGTTGTATCAACAAAACTGAGCAAAAGTGTCCATCAGGAGGAAGCCATTCCCAAAGCCTCCCCAAGCCAGATGTGTGTGCTGGGATGATGGGTCCCATATTTGCTGAATGACCCGAAACAAGGGGTTCCTCTGTGTCTCTGGTTCCTCCTGTGTAGCATGGACACGGGCAGGAAAGCAAGGTTTGAGACCACATATGTGCTCACCGGCGGGGAGGCCTCCCTGGGAGCTGGCCAACTGGAAATAGTCTCTGACAACAGAAGAATGCCTGTTCCAGCTCAACTCCACTCAAGGGAGCATCAAGGAAAGCATTATCTGCTCCATTTAGAGACAAGAGGGGTAGCTGGGAGGGGTAGAGGGATTCATCAATGTGGTTGATTAAAAGCTGGTAGTCAAGTTTAACATCAGCTGAACTGCATCAGCATGGTGCTGTGTGTAGATGGCCCACCTGAGGGCTGTTTCCAGATTAAAGAGGAGAGGTGGAGAGGAAGAGAGTAGCATTGTATCAATTGGGGTTTACTAGAGAAACAGATGTAACACAAGATATAAAAATGTCTAAGAAATTACAAGATTGGCTTACAGTGGTCAGCCACCAAGTCGCAAGAGGAAGTGTGCAGAGGGTGTCTGCACAGAGGGTGTCTGCACACTAGAGGTGGAAGAGTCCAGCCCAAGGGCTGGACGCTTCCTGCAGTGTGCTGTACAAATCCACATCAGGAGGCCGATGGATGGGTCTATGATGGAATACTGAAGAACCTGTGATGCAAGGTGGAAGAGTTTCCAACACGCAGTCCCAGGAGGCAATGTCCAAGCTGAAGGCAAAGACTGGAGCTCCTCCAAAGAACCAGCAATCAGCCCCTCCTCCTTTGCCCTTTATTGTCTGCAGGCTGCTCCCCTGGGGTGGGTGTAGCACTCACACCATCTGTGTGCCCCCCTCTCACTCAGGCTGAGGATGTTACAAACTAGGGACCCTGGGCCCCCTGCTGAACCACTTAAAGTTCACCTCAGATTGACACAATGAACAATATCCTAGAATGGTAACTGTTTGTCCTCTACATCCCAGGATATAGAGCTGCTGAGTCACTGCCTTAAGCACTAGACTTCTCCAGTTGACACAATGTATAAACCATAATAAGCCTCATTGGTTCTTTGTAGTTGTTATTATTATTTAGTGCTGTTGGTCTCCTGTTGCCATGAGTTCTCCTGGAGGAGCTTGTGGGACCTTCTTTCCTGATAGGAACTTGGCTGCTATCTTCAGAGAAGCTTGGGACATTGTTGTTGCTGAGAATAGCTGTGGTTCATTTTGGAGGAGCTCTGGTCCTTACTTTGAGCATGGCTTCCTGGCTCCAGAGGGGAAGATGCTGTGCTGTTCAATCTCCAGGAGAAGCTTGTCACACTGGCTTCCTGATATGAACTTGTCAGTTCTCATCATTGGAGGAGCTCAGGACCTCGTTATCACTGAGGATAGCTATGGTACTTTTCAGGGGATCCCTGGGCCTTATTTTGAGCATCACTTCTTGGCTACAGTATAAAACTGTCAGCATACTGGCACAGATCCTTCACCCACTGGCATAGACTTTCTAGCTTCCACCGCGGAGCTTTGGATCTTCCCAGCACAGATCCATGAAACAGACTTGTCTGAGTCATTGTCATGGGCTCTAGGCCACCAGTTGGACTCATGGCAGGGTATGCCATGGGCTCTGGGTCTTCAGCTGAACTCATGCAGGTTATCGCCCATGGGATCCAGGCCCTACACTGAATTTTCTAGGTCTTTACTGTGTGGACAGATTTCCTGCACTTTCTTTGTATTTGACTTCTTGGGTGACCATTATAAATAAAACTATAAAGAGAACAAGAAGTCAACAAGAAGTGAGCCCTCCCTGAGAATCGGCACCATGCACAGGCCGCTGGGAGCAGAGCAAGATGCCAGCCCCTTCTGGCAGGCAGGCTGCGAAACAAGAAGAGCCAACATATCACCACCACCCCATCGTAAGCCACCAGCTGATTCAGAGAAATACAGGCTGCAGTGATGGCTATTGAGGTCATTTATGCTTGTAGTGTTGAGTGTTTCACTGACTTTGCAGGTCTAAAGCTGGTGGTCTGATCATCTATTAAGAAATAACAGCTCACAGTGTAGCATCTGTGGGGGATCTCTTTCTGAGGGTGGTGGTTATTGTTGATTCCCTGTTGTCTTGTTTTAAACTCCTATATCATTTTCAGTGTTTTGTTGGTTGGTTTGTTTTGTTTGATTTTGTTGTATCCAATGGCATGGGCAGCTATTTTGAACATAACAAGATACATTGTGGTAGCCATTTTAGATTTACTATTATCTTATTTTGAAGTCCTGTATTGCATTCATTGTTTTTCTTTTTATTGTTTGTATTCTATTCTGTTTTGTTTGATTTTTTTACTATGTCTGAAGGTACCTCCAGCTATTTTTGAAGACAGCAGAAGGCATTCTGGTAACCATTTATTGATTTCCTATTGTTTTGAAGTCCTGTGTCACACTAGTTTGTTTTGATTGGCTTTGTTCTGTTTCATTTTGCTTGGTTTTATTCTCTTTAAAATAAAAATGTAAATAAATGCATAATACTCTCAATTATGTGTTCTGTATGTGATCGTTTTCCTTGCAATCCCTGACTACAGAAATCAGGTACATATTAGAGGCTCAGTATCTGGTCATCCAGGAGACACTCAGGGATGCTACTGCAAGTGGTGTGTGGGGGACACAAAGAGCCCCTCATCTGCACACAGCTGCAGTCAACTCATACAGAGATCGCCTCTGCTCGGGCCACCTTTCTCCTTAGCAAATCCTCCCCTGCAAAGCTCTGTAAGGAGCCATGTACCCACCCATCTTCAGAAAACAAGAGAGCAGGCCTGGCTAGAGAGGTCAGCCAGGGCACCGAGGCAGGACCCAGGGTGAGGCCTGATGGCCTGTGCTTGGTGCAACAGCCTGGCACAGAGGGAGGGACCTAAGGAGTGGTCACCTCGCATGGCCACAACCCCCCACCCCAGGCTATCATGGCTCTCCTCAATGGGGCTCCTATGTCCCCACCTGCTCCCATGGCTTCCATGGCCCTGTTGGGGAAGGTCCAGAAAACGATCCCCAAAGCGCAGTACTTTGGTGTGCTGAGCCCTGTGAACTGAAGGAGACTAAAGTCCTCAGAAGCAACTTCTCTCTGATCTCCTGTCCTGCCTCGTTCTCCCCCAAAGCAAGCCATGGGAACCAGAACTCCTCTTCTCCAAAGATGACATAGAAATGAGAATCCCTCCCCTCAAAGTCAGCCATAAAGCCTGCAGAAGTCACCCTCTCCTCATGCCAGAAGTGCTGCCCATGCTGGGCCACAGAGAGGCCAGGAAACGTCTGAGCACGTGGGCCTGGTGCTTTCCACCACACACCATTCTTGGCCCAGTCACATTTCTGCATGGTTGTCCATTCTGCTTGGAATCTAAGCCTACAAATAGTTTCCCTGGCTCATTGTGTCTTCACTTCTGATATCTCTTGGGTCACACAAAACTTTGGCTAAACAAGCCTGTTATTTTGTCCTCTTGTTAACCTGGCACTTGTTATTGGAATTCGGCCTCAACCCTCGTGAAGGGGAAGAAGAGACAGCACTCCTATACCCCCAGCGCAGGACTTCCGTGCCCTCCCTCTCCCCAGGGCTTCCCTTCCCGGCCGGTAAAACCCTCAGGAGGAAATTTAGCCCAAAGGATAATACAAATACACAAGCTCCCATGTCAAACACAGACGTACCTGCATTCGTTCCTGTCTTATGAACCCAGAAAACAGCCACGAGCAGCTGCCATAGAGGGGATGCTGCCCAGGGATCCAATAGAACCCGTCCTTGGCAGCCCCAGCTTTCCCATGGGACCCATCACCCCTCCACGGTCAGAAACTCTAAGCACCTGCCTCTCTGTGCGCACAGCCAGGTTCCCAAAGGCTGGTCCAGAGTGACATGTCTACCAGGCAAGATCAGAACAGGCAAAATAAGAACAGCGCAGTTTGTCACAGCTACATCATCCAGAAATACGACGCACAGTAAAACAGGCCAGGGCGACCAGGAAAATACATACAACACTCACAAACATCAAAAGTGAGCAAGGAGACACAGGTATACATGCCAGGGAAGGCAGAAATCTGACAGATTTCTGTGTCAGTGTTGTTGTAGGAAAATGCTGGTGTTTCACCAAAACAGATGCAAGGAAAAGTAAAAAGCTTCAGCAGACCGATGCAGTTAGAAAACACTGAAAAGCTCATAAAGAGATGTTTTGGCTTCTGTTGAGATGTCGCCCAAAATTCTGATGTGCCCACAGATGTGGCTTTTGAGAGGTAGTTAGTGCTGGGGCGTGTGGATACAGGTTAAGGGTGGATGAAGGATTAACATCTGGATTAGTCCCCTGGCATAGCTGAACTGGCATAGTTACGGGCATGGCTAAATGGGTTTGCTGAAGAGAGCGGCCCACCCCGGGTGTGGGTGGCACCAATCAGTTGGTTTGTCACTTGGATGGAATACAAAGGGACAGAATGAAGGCAGGCCGCTTGCTGCTCCACTACCTCCTGTCTGCTCTGCCATGGACTGTTTCTCCTGTGACAGCCCTCTGCCGTGCTGCCATGCTGCCTTGGAACTGAAACCTTTATAAACAGTGAGCTGAAATAAACCTTTCCTCCTTTATCTTACAGGTATTAGGTATTTTGTCTCAGCAATGAGAAAACTAAGGCGTATCCCTTAAAAATGCTCAACCAATTTTAAAAACTTCTAGCAAGAGACAATCCATGAGTTGTTCAAACTGTTTCAAAATGTTGAACACAGAAAGCTATCGCACATGGCTTTTTTTGTTTTGGTTTTGGTATCGGGAGTTGAACTCAGGACCTTGCACTTGTCAGGCAGGTGTTTATGCCACCAAGATATATCCCTGGTCCTTATCCCATATGTTTATAAAACTGATGGAAAATTAACAACAAAATTCAAGAGGAAAACAAATTTAATTAAGACACAAAAGTTTGGGGCCAGGGATGTAGCTCAGCAGCATAGTACCTGCCTAGAAAGCTCAAGGTCCTGAGTTTGGTTCTGGTACCAAAAAAAAAAAAAAAAAAAAAGGCACAAAACTTTTATGTGTGCCAGGTGCCTTGTTTTTTGTTTTTGTTCATTTGTGTATTTTTTATTTTTATTTTTTGGTGCTAAGGACCAAACCTAAGGCTTCCAGCTTGCTAGATGAACATTCTACCATTGAGCTAAATCCCCAGCCCCCAAAAGTTTTAATAAGTAGAACAGAAAATCATATTCTTTAATAGAAAGGTTCAATATTTACAAAAGGTCAGTTTTCTATTAACCAATAAATTAAATATAATACCAATCAAAATACCAATGGATTTTTTTTTAACCAATGGAATTTCTTTTAAAAAATCTATTTGGGAATGAAAATACCTAAGAATAATCAAGAAATAGAAAAAGAAAAAGGAAGTGAGGAAAGAAGGAAAGTGGGAAAAGAAGAAATGGAATGAGAAAGAATGTGAACTTGAAAATAAGAAGGAAATCAGTGGAAGAAAGCCAGGTGCTGTGGTGCACACCTGTAATCCCCACACTGAGGAAGGCTGAGGCAGGAGGATCACATGTTTAAGCCCAACTTGGGCAACTTAGTGAGACCCTGCCTCCAAATAAAATGGATGGATGGATGGATGGATGGATGGATAGGTGATAGATACACAGACAGACAGAAAGACAGGCTAGGGCGTAGCCCTTGGCTTTGATCCCCAGTACTGGGGGAAAAAAAAAATCAATGGAAGAGAATGAAGTATACAGAGATTGCAGTGGTGGAAAGTACAAGCCCAGTCAGCTAAGCACAGGGGGCTGCACATTAACCTCCAAGCTAAATTCCCCAAGGCCAAGAGGACCCAGCTGTAGCTGGGATCAGGAGCCAGTGCTCAGCTCAAATCCATTGGCCTGCAGATGTTGGTTTCATTCTCAGATCTGCTTTTACCTCCTGGCTGTGTGATAACTGAAGCCACTGAAATTCCATAAGCTGGACCTTAAATTCCACAAGGACAGGTAAAGCCTTTGTGTCTGGGCCCTTCCCTCACCCAAACACCTGGACTAAGTTCTCCTTGGGCTTGATTGGCCACCCGAGTCACGGACCAACTATGGCCCTTGCCCAGTGCCAGGACAGTGGACGGGCTGGCTGGTCCCACCCCAACCCTGTCTCACCAAGGATCGGGAAAGCCAGGGGTGGTTAGTGGACAGGTAACTGACGCTTAGGGCAGTGACTACCACATATATAGATGGACCCAGGACACAGAGACACCTAACACAGGACAAATGCTGCAGTGCAGGTCATGGGCACACGGGGTTACTCACTAAACAAGTGGGGGACTGAAAATCCATCTGGAAAAAATATACTCCAGATCAATTAAGGAATGAAATGTAAAAGACAACACTGTAAGTTTATTCAAAAAAAAAAATAGAGGAAAGACTCACAAAAAACTGGGCAGGGAAGGCCTCTTCTAGGGACACAAAATGTGTAAACATGACGCTATCCTAACTACAACTTCGGACGAGAAAGTTGTGAGGTGAGAAAGAACTGTCCATCCATCCGTCCATGAAACAGACTGCACTAAAATTTAACCTAGTAATTTTAAAGAGGCTGGGTGTGGTGGTGCACCCCACAATGCCAGAACTTAGGAGGCTGAGACAGGAGGGTCACATCAAGTTTGAGGCCAACGGGGCTACATAGTAAATTCAAAGACCACCTGGACTACATAGTGAGGTCCTGCTTCAAAAAACCAAAAGTCAAAAAGTAAACTAAAATAAATAAATAAATAAATAAATAGACAACTCAGTGGGAAAATGGGCAAATACATAAAGAAAGTAAATCCAAGTGGCTGATAAATTTACAAAATAATGGTAGCGAGGGATTGAGCTGGCAAGCACAAGGTTGTAAATTCAATCCCTGGTTCCAAAAAAAAAAAAAATATATATATATATATATATATATATATATATATATATATATATATATATGAAATGATGTTCCAAGCACATCAGTAATCTGGGAAAATCATATCAAGGTTAAAATAAGACTCCTTTTGCTTGTTGGACTGACTAACATGTGAACGCCTGGTGGCCTCTGCAGGAGGGAGAAATGGGTGCTCTCACAAGCTGCTGGTGCTGAAGTCAGAGAGAAGCTTCCCAGCAGTTCGGAGGAAGCGTGAGCTGTGCTGGACAGCGTAGATAAGGGCTGTGGCTCTGGACAGTGCAGACGGGGGGCTGTGGCGCAGACCTGCGGAGGGCTGTGGCGGGTGAGGTGACAGAGGAGTCACGGAGAGGTGCAAAGTGAAACTTCAAAGGACAGTGCCACAGACACAGAGAAGCCATGGTCCACATGACTTCTGGGAAACCAGCTCTCGGTGTGGGTGTGAAGGGGACCTCACAAAAACATAGGGGTTTCAAGGCCACTGAGCCAGAACAGGAAGAACCTGAGAGAAGGTTCAGAATAATCACATCTCCCTGTCCCCTCCCTAAGTCACCCCAGCCTGCGGTTTCTTCTGGAGGTTTGCATTTTTCTCCTCCTTTGCAGAAAATGGCAGAGAGAATTCCCACTCAGGGCCAACTCCAGGAGCCACTTCCAGCAGGAGCCAGGGTTGGAACCAGGCCCTGCCCAGGCCTCAGTGTGTCATCTGTAAAATGGGAATCATAATAGTTACTTTGCAGTCTTGTAGGGGGGTCAAATGAGATGAGGACTATAAAGGAAGCCAAATATGGTGCTGGACTAAGTAAGCATTTTACTAAAGAACACAACAGAATAAGCCAAGCTTATAGATAACAGGTCTGTCCCAGGGTAGGCTGAGGCAGGAGGACAGAGGGCAGGCTCTACAGCAACATGTGTAGCTGAGAGATTTCAAAACTAACGATAAATGCAACATATAGTGCAAACTGTTGCCACCTTAACAATCAAAAGACACCCACAAGAAAAGAAGTCAGCGAAGGATACAGAGTATTGCAAAAGAGAAAACATGAATGACCAGTAAATATAACAAGTTCCACCTCCCAGGGGCATTTATCACCAAAAACTGTAACATTAAACAAGTGTAAGATTTTATGTTGAGTCATAAAACTAGGAAGAATTTTTAAAAGTCAACCTCAGGCTGGGTTGCGGCCGAGAACACCTGTAATCCTGGCACTTGGGAGATTGAGGTAGCTGGATTGCCAAGAGCTCAGTGCCAGCCTGCGCTGAGTTTAAGGCCAGCCTGAAGTACACAGAGAGACCTCATCAATAAATAAATAGGTAAATAAACAATAAAAAGCTATCTCAGCACTCTGGGAGGTTGAGGCAGGAGGATCGTGAGTTTGAGTCTATCCTGGGCAGTTTACTGACCTTAGCAAGAGCATGTCTTTAACAAAAATCAAAAGGTAGGAGTACACTCCTCCACTGCTGAGTCTTCCAAATGAAACATTTCTGAAGGACAAATTGAAAGCTCATATGAAAAATCTTGCAAAGGGCGCCCCTCTATGACAGGTCCCCACAGCCTCCTCCCGCTCCAGACAGCACAAGTCCATGCATGGCCACAGTCACAACTGGCAGACCCTGATTGGAGACAACAGAACATGGATAAACCCAGGCTGTGATGATACCTAATGAGGTAAAATACAGTTTAAAGCTTGTAGTGTTTAGTGTTTCTGACTGCGGGTGGAAGCCAGTAATCCGATCCTCTATCCAGAGGGTAACAGTAACAATGTGGCATCTGTGGGGGAATCTCCTTCGGAAGGTGGTGGCCTCGGTTAATCCACTATTATCTTGTTTCAAAATCCTGCATCATTCTCATTGCTTTCTTTGGCTGGATTTTATTCTGTTTTACCTTAATTCTATTATATCCGATGGCATGGGCAGCTATTTTGAAGATAACAAGATATACTATGGTAGCCGTTTTGGATTTACTATTATTTTGCCTTGAAGTCCTGTTTGCGTTCATTGTTTTGTTTTTCTTGGTTCTATTCTGTTTCTGTTTTTGTTTGATTTTACTGTGTCTGATGGCATGGGCAGCTATTTGGAAGACAGGAGTCATTACGGTAGCCATTGTTGATTTCTTATCACCTTGTTCTGAAATCCTGGGTCACTTACACTGTCTTATTTTGATTGGCTTTATTGTTTTATTTCACTTGGTTTTATTCTAAAATAAAATTTTAAATAAAAAGCAGAAATCACAGGGCAAGAGAGGTAATGACTACTTCAGGGGGACCTAATATGTGTAGGAGGAAACTAGAGGTCATTTTCAAAGAGCAGAGCTGGAGAAGACCAACCTTCACCCGGCAGAGCACAGATGCCCAGAGAGGCTGGGACAGGAGGGAGGGGTGCCACCCTGGGCCACAGGTGCCAAGATGGGGTTAGGTGTGTAAGTAGGTCACTTGGGGAGCAGCCTTGAAAACAAAGGAAAAAGCAGGGGGTGGCAGGAAGCCCTCCAGACCACAAAGGGGGTGCAAAGTCTTCCAAGGGAGAACGTAGGGGCCAAGCCTCAAATTGGGGCAGCTCGAGGCCCTGCCAGGGTACAGGATGGAGGGCAGAAACAGGGTCCTATCCCCTGCGTGCGGAGCCTGGCCCAGGAGGCCCATGTGGGACAGGTGTCATGGTTGATACACTGTGTCAACTTGAGAAGTTTAGAAGTTTAACGGACTCAGCAGGGACCAGGATCCTTACTTTGTAAAACCAGGACAACAGGACAGGGAAGAGCAGGGTTCCGCATAAGAAGGCGCTGGATGGGAAGGTGCTCGCTGTGGCAGGTCCTCCAGCAGCACCCCTGACAGGCAGCCCAGGGAGGACACAGAGGGGCTTTGGGGCTCCTGGGAAACTTCTCGTGCAAGGTCCCTACTGCGCCAAGGCCCTGCTGCATTGCTACCATGGTCCCTCTCCTGGTCGTACTTCGTGGAAAGCCAGCTGGAGCCCTTTTCCATAGGACGCAACCCAAGAGTCTCTAAGTACGACCTGCACAGAACCAATGTTTGAAGATGCACTGTGAACCACTGTCTATAAATTTCCACATTCAAAAGTGTCCCCCACTGTAGAGTAAACTAAATGCCCTAGGGTAAAGGAACTGGACTGTGAAACATTGTGAAAGTGGAGAAACCTTCCCTACCTTAGAAATCCCTACCTTTGCTTTCCAGGAATAAGCCAGCTGGGCCCATGGGTACTGGAGAGACCTCCGAAGTCCACTCATATTTAAATGCCCTAAGTTCCATTTTGCTTCACATACTTGCCCTAGATACACATCTCCCACACTCCAGTGAGAATTAGTTTGTTAACTTACTGAAGTTGGGGCTCAGCACGCAGCCTTGGACATCCAGTGTGAGATGACCAAGCATGCTTGGGGATGTGAAAGGGGAAAGACGTCTGCAAAATCCCTCCACTTCTAAGATTCGAAAGTGCCGCAGGTATTTCTCAGGGCCCTGAAGGATCAAGGACCCGACCTGTATCAACTCTGTAAGGTCTGCCTCACACTACACAGAAATCAGCAGGCAGATTTCACATTTAAGCTGCTTTTAATGCTCAAAAGCGCTATACAAAAAAAAAAAAAAAATCATGAATGATTCCTCACAACACCCCTGTGAGGTAGGTAGGCAAGTATTATTCTCCCACTTTACAGATGGGGAAACTGAGGCAGAGAGGTGAAGTGATTGGCCAGTGGTCCCAGCACAGCTGAAAGTCAGGGGCCAAGCATGAGAACACAAAGGATCCCTCCCAGTTCAGCCCTGACCTGACTCCTCAGCTAGACCTTGTCTGCAAAGAAACTAAAGCCTCTGAATACACACAAATACAAACCAACTGAAAAGGCAGGGGCAAGACATACAGTAGTTTTGCAAAAGAATTCAACTGCCGGGGGTTTAGCTCAGTGGCTTAAGTGCCTGCCTGGCAAGCACAAGGTCATGAGTTCAATCCCCAGTACCAAAAAAAAGAATTCAACTAAGAGGGCCGATATTCTCCAACACTGGGTAGATGTGAACAGCTAAGGCCTCCTCTTCCCCTTTCAAAGATCAACAAATGACACACGCTTCTGTCTTGTTGCTGTTCCATTTTGGGTTTCTGAGACAGGGTCCCGCTAGGTAGTGCAGGCTGGCCTTGAACTCACTACGTAGCCCAGGCTGGCCTCAGATTCTCAGAGATCCTCCTGCCTCAGCCTCCAGAGTGCTAAGATTACAGATGGGCACCACCACACCTGGCTACATCCTTCTGTCCTCCTGCACAACTGCATGAGCCCAACTAGAGAGGTTCCCCTGACCCCAGGAGCCAGGTGGGCAGATGGGCTGCTCACTGTCCAAGCCTCGGGTTTCAGCAAGCAGCAGCCCTGGTCCAAAGGGCGGCTGCAAGGCCTGTCTCCCACCCCTTCCCCCAGCCCTCTCGGCTGTGGACAGAGGTGACCCAAGGATCTGGTAACTCAGCGGTGTTGGCCTTTATGCTCCCCCAGGGATCCAGCTCAGCCATCCTCCGATCCTTCACAGGGCTGGCCTGGAACCCCGTGGACGCCTCCCCACGCCAGCCTTGGCCCCCAATTCTCACATTCCACTGCTCACAAGCGCCACCCCAACAACCCTTGACTCAGTCACCCTTCAGGTCCTGCTGCGGGGGGTGGGGGGTAAGCAGGAAAGGTGGGCTGCCTGGCCCCTGGCCCCAGCTCCAGGACAATATGAGCTCTTCCTCCCTAGTGCTGTGTCAGCCTCCGAAAGCTCTTTCTAAATCCCCAAGAAGGATCCCCTGATGTTTCCAGCTCCCCAGAGACCTCCACATCCTGCCAGCCCAGGGGAAGGGGCCAGGGGCCAGGAAGGAGAGGCCAAGACCTGATCATGGAGGTCATCCTTGCAGTCTCCCTGGCTGGAGACGGAGCTGAGAGACAATGGGTGAAGCTGCCTTTAAGGTAATCAATCCCCCCATCCACCCCAGGCAGCTGGGTTCCCCAGGACAGGCTCAGGGGGCAAAAAGAGGAGGGAAGTGGGCAGGCAGAGGGAGCGAGGGGAGGAAACTGATGCTGGCTGGGCCATGAGAACATCAGACGGGGAAGAACAGGACAGAAGTGAGGATCAGCTGCTTGGCAGTCTGGGGTGTGTGTTTGCTGGAAGCCAAACAGCTATCTGCAAGGTGCCCACACCAGGTCTCCTGGAAGAGTCCATGCGCCTCTGAGAGGCTGTGCCAACTGCGGATCCTGGACAAAGTTCTTTCCAAAGGCTCCTGCCCTGCCCTGCCACTCCAGGAAGCTGCAAGTTGCTTCTGCAAGGCAAGTTCCCAGCAAAGAGGATCTGAGGGGGCGGGAGGAAGCCCCTACAGGAAGTCCCTGCTGGCCGAGGGCTCGGGCCCGAGGCTCTGCTCCTGCCACCGCTGTCGCAGCCTGGAGAAGGGCTGGTCCTCTGTGCCCTCCAGCTCAGGGAAGCCCAGCTGGTTAAGGATCTCATAGACTCCGGCCTTGGATGCCACCTAGAGGGGGAGGACAGAGATGGGGCAGCATTTCAGCAGAGGATGCCACCGAGCGCATTTCAGCCACTCCCCTCCACCTCTGAGCTGACACCAACGCTGTTAACTTCATCTCCACATCATTGAGGAGGACAGCAGGCTCCAGGGGACCCCAGTCTGTCCAAGTCACGGCTGGGAGGAGGTGGAGTGAGCACTGTAGCCTTTCCCTCGGCCCCCACCAGACACAGATGAGGACTGGAAGAAGAACAGACATAAAGTGCCCAGGCCAGTAACGGCATCCCTTGGAGTAGGCAGGGCCTTCACACTGAGCTACGTCCCCAGCCCCTTTTTAATTTAATTTTTTTTATGTTGATACAGGGTCTAAGTTTCCCAGGCTGGGCTCAAACTTGGAATCTTCCTGCCTCAGCCTCCCCCAAATGCTGAGATCCCACCACAATGCCAGCTCCTCTGTCTGCCTGCCAAGTGTAGGCAGCAGGCAGAGGACCCCTAGTTGAATGAAATGCAATCATGAAGAACAGCACAGCTCCCCCTCCACAGGAATACCTGTCACCCGGGTCCCAGCAAGAGGCCCCCAACCTCCTGGGGCCCACATGGCGGGGCCCATCCCTCTCAGCCCCGCCTCTCACCTCCCGCATCCAGGCGCTGAACGGGCTCTGCCAGGAGCGCGCTTCCTCCAGGTGGAGGTAGGCGTTGAAGAGGATCAAGCAGATGTAGCGCTCCAGGTACTGAAGGCTGCGAAGCTGCAGCCTCCGCACCTCCCGCTCGTCTCTGGCGGCCTTTGCCTGGAGGACAGAACAGGGTGGGGTCAGCGTGGGGTCCTCACTGCCCCCAAACTCACACGCCCAGGCCACGGGCGAGGCCGCCGTGCTTGCCAGCTCTGGGCGTCAGACAGCTACTGCCTACTGACAGGAAGCAGGCGCTTGGCTGCCCTGGGCTCCATTTCCTCACCGTCACTGTGGCCGCTGTCCTGTTCCCAAGGGGTGGCCAGACGAGGCCAAGCCCTCCACAAGGAGGCTCGGTGGCCCCCAAGTGTGGAGAGGCCCTTCGGAGGCAGGAACACGCGGCCAGCTGTAACTGCTAAGGAAGAGCCTTTGCCAGCTCTTGATACCCTTGGGAGGGACTACTCCACTGCTCCCAGGCTAGAGGGAAGCCCTGAGCTCCTCCCTGTGCCCGCAGCTTCCCTCAGGGAGGGCTGGGGACACTGACTCACACCCGACCTGGTGCAGCTGTCTGCAGCCGGCCTCCTCCTCCCCACCTCAGCCTGGGCTCCCCGGGAGGGTCAGGCAGGAGAAGGCCCCCTGTACCCTGCCTGGCCTTGCCTGTTTTGCAAATGGTCAAGATCAGAGGTTAAGGGGTGAGCAGGTGGCCTTGGGACCTGCGCCCTCATGCTCTCCAAGGCTGGCGACAGGTAAATGAGTGAGACAGGCCCCAGGGCCAACACGCAGCAAGAGACGAAGCAGCTGGGTTAGGGAGCCCAGGTGCCCGGCCAGGGGAGGGCACGTGGGACTTGGCCTTGGCAGCAAGCAACCCTACCCCTTCTGTGAGAATGGTCCAGGCCATACGCGGGGGAGGACAGCAAAGCCCACCAGAGACAGGGTCCCAGTGTGTGTGTTCAGGGGCCACGAAGGCCTGGTGGACCTGGACGGCAACAATCTGCATGAGATGGGGCAGCGCAGAGCTGCGTGGGCTGTGACCAGCTGGCCAAGGGACACGGAGGGAAAAAGGGACTCAATTATGGAAGCCACTAGTGCCACTAGGAAGTTAACCCTCGGACTGAAAGATTGGGTCCACGACCTTCCTATCCATGAGAAGCAAGGGGAGCCTTAAAGCAGAGGCCCCGGCCAACCCCAGGCCAATCAGATAAGGAGGAGGCCAGGGCTCAGCAGAGGCCGGTGGCCAGGGCTGAGCACCATGGCTTCAGTCAGCGGAGACTCACGCTCAGGAGGAGGAGACGGGCGACAAGGCCTCCTCCACAGGCTACTCCGCCACCATGCCAGACAGTGCCTGGAACCCATCCGGGATGCACTGCCTGTGTATCCCCAGCCCCCCACCCCATGAGGAGAGGGCCCTAGGGGGTCAGGAGCTCTGGGGAGGGCACAGCAAGCCCCAGGAGCCAGGAGGGCTGATCTTTTTTTTTTTTTTTTTGCGGTACTGGGGATCGAACTCATGACCTCGCGCTTGCCAGGAAGGTGCTTATGCCACTGAGCTAAATCCCCAGCCCGAGGGCTGATCTTCTAACAGCTGGTTGCAGCTAGAAGGCACACAAGGCTGCCTCCATGCGTCTCCTCCTCAGCTGCTGGAAGAAAACTCTGGGGTGAGCCCCCCATGCCAGAGTTAACATGGCCCAGAGCCCTAAAAGTCAGAGATAGGGCTGGGGTGTAGCTCAGCGGGAGGGCTCTTGCCTAGCATGGGCAGGGCCTTGGGTTCCATCCCTAGCACTGCAGAAAGAAAAAAAGAACGAGAGGAAAAAAAAGAAAAGAGAAAAGAAAAGGGGACTGGGGATTTAGCTCAGCAGCATAAGCACCTTCCTTGCAAGCGCGCAGTCTGAGTTCAATCCCCGGTACCAAAAAAAAGAAAGAAAAAGAACGAGAGCTGGAGCGGCCTGTACAGGATCTGGGGTTCCTGGCCCCCTACTTCCGCCTTTAGAGCAAAGTTCCCAGGGCTGCATGAGGGGAAGGCAACTGGGTAAGCTGCTCCCCCATCCCTAAGAAGCTCTGGGGACCCTGGGGATGGAGGCAGGGCTGGAAGGTGGACGGTGAGCAATGCAGGAGCAGTGAGGGGACGCTGATGACACCAAAGCCCAGGAGATGGCTCTGGTCCTGGTCCTGTTAACTCTCAGTCCCCAAGCTAACGGTCCTGTGCTCCCAGGCAGTGATGCTGCCAAAGAAGCAGTGTCATGGGTGGAGGAAGGGCAGCAGAGGGAGGTGACAGGCCAGGTGAGTCAGGAAGGGCAGGAGGTCACAAGCCCAGAGTCGGAGGGCACAAGGAAGGCAGGAAGATGGTCAAGAAAAAGGTGTCCCAACATGGAGGAGCGGGTGGGCAGAGAGGAGGGTCGGGGGGGGGATGGGAGCCAAGCTAAGCTTCACTCCCCTCCGTTCCAGTCGCTGTGGCTGGCGGTGGGGCACAGCTGCTTGCTGAAGGCAGGTGGGGACATGATGCCTACTGTTTGAAGGACTAACTAAGCAGGTGCGCCAAGCCATTAGCATCCCTTAGGATATCAGGCAATGGCCAAAAGAAAAGAGAAAATAAAAAGGATTTTCTTCTGTCCTTTCCTGAGCTGCCTTCAAAGCCCTGGAGCCTAATTAGAAACATCTTAGGAGTAAGCATCACCCACAGAGTGCCATCTGACCCACGTTCAATTAAGGAGCACAGGAGGAAATGTCCCACGGGCATGAAAAACCCTCGGCTGTCACTCAGCCCTGGCACTGGCCACACCAGCACTGTCTCCTCTGTGGCCCACTCCCATGGGGACGGAGCCCTGCCTGTGCTGACAGACACGTGTGGGTTAGGATGAGGAATGCCCAGTGGGGAGGCAGAGGGAGTGCTTCCGAGCCCTACTGGCAAGGGTAGAATTATCTCTAAATTCAGACCAGGGTGTTAAGAGCAGCCTGGCACCTCCAGGAGGCCCAGGGGCACATCCTGCCCCATCCCAGGGCTGTGATTTGAGATAATGACCCACCTTCCTATCAAGCCCTGGTTTTCTTAAAAACATCCCATTCTCACCCTGCCTGAGAGGTGGGCAAGCGCAAGCCAGCCACCTCCTGCGCATAAAAATAGTGGAGCTGTTTTTGAGTGACCTGGCAGGCCAGGCTGTCATTAGCTGCAGACTGAGCCCTAAAATAGAAGGGGGGCCAGGAGGGGCAGCCAGGGTTTGGGGCACTTCAGGCCTCTCACACCTCTGTCTGCTTGGCAGGGTGCCAGCCAAAGCTGCCAGTGGTGCTCTCCAGAAAGGCCCACTGAGGCACAAGCAAGGCGCTTCCCAGGCTCTGGCTGCAAGGACGTGTGTGCCGGGCTGAGCACGTCACGTGCTGATCTGATGACACACCGCACTCTGCAGGTGAGGTTCAGCAAGGTTAGGCAGATACCCAAAGGTGCGGCTTCCTGAGCTTCGACTAACCCACTACCCAAGCTCTTCCCAGGACCCTGGCCTCTCACTGGTCATACCCGGCCCTCCCCAGCCTCACACTTCCTGCCTCTGTTCTCCTGCCTGAGGGCCCTTCCTCTCAGCCAGGTCTGCCTATGTCTAGCTTGTCTCCCAGGCCTGGGACAAGCCCTCTCTCTCCAGAAGCCTGCTCTGGGCACTCCAGCCCACGCCCTAAGCCCTTTGGCCTCCTCTGCCCTTGGGGTGAACCTCATCGTTCAACACTGCAGTGTGCTCCATCCTGAGGTTTGTGAGGGCCCCACCACACTGGGATCTGTCTCCCCATACAAGGATATAAACCCAGGGCAGCCCCAGGTTATGACCAGGTTTAATGCCCCACTTCTCCCCAGTGCCCCAAGAGCTTGCATTAGAGCTGAGTGGGCAGCAGGTTCAGAGCTGGTGGACAGCACTGAGCCCTGAGAGTACCTCCTGCACCTGGCTTCCAGCAGCACCCAGAATCTAGATTCTAGCCACAGGCTGGACCCCCACACGCACTTCTCCACGGCTGCCTGCACACATGCTCCTGACATCAGCCAGCCTCCCACACTCACCAATGGGGTCCCAAACCTACTGTCCCCCTGCAGACCCACCCTTCCTGTTCCTCAGGCCAAACCCTGGGCCCTTCCTCCACTCAACCAGGGAACCCCAGCGCTCCACTTTGGAACACTTCCAGAGGCTCCCCACCTCTCACCTCCCTAGTCCAAGCCACCCTCACACCTCAGTGACAGCCCAACCCCACCTCCTGCTGTTTATTCTCAGCAGCACCAGAGAGCAGGAGGAATGGAAGCCAGTGCTTACATTCTGCCCTGACCCCCCTGATGCTTGCAGCAGAGGCTGAACCTAAGCAATCCCGACTTGGCCCGCCAGCTCCACTTCCGGCAGCCTCCAACCTCCCCTCCTTCTGCCCCAGGCATCATTCCCACATGGGAACCACGGCAGGGCCTGTGCACCTGCTGTATCCTCTGCCTGGAATGTGCTTCCCCAGATGCCAGCTTGGCTCCCTGCCTCTGCTCCTTACGGCCTACACTGACCACCCTTCTGAGCCCACTGCTTCACACCCCCCACAGACCTGCTGCTGGCTGTCACCAGGACTCACTTGCCTTGTGTTCACCGTGTAACTACAGCCCAGATTCAGGGACTGTGTCTTTTGTCTGTGTGTTATTCCAGTACCTAGCACAGTGTACGGCACTCAGGAGCTGTGTGCTAAACTGTGAGGTCAGTGATCAGCACACTCATTAATCCCAGCCTCGCTGGACACCAGGGCTACCTACATTCACCCCTTTGCTTTCCAGAAAGGGAGGCCGAGGTCAAATGGTGACAGATCTGCCACAGTCACCCAGAGCACCAAGGGTGGAGTCTCAGCAGGAACTGGGCCTCCTGTCCACTCTTGCTAGGAATAGCTGGCTGATGGCCCATGTCCTTAAATTCCTGGACAAGGCTCACGCTGAAGGGAAAGAGCCTCCGGGGAGAAACAGGAGCAAACAAGGCCAGGCTGAGCTTGGTGTCTCAGTGTCCAGGCTCCCCATTCTGTGGCCTCTGCTTCTGTCTGCAGAGTTCAGCTCAAAGATGGCCAGAGGATGGGGGCAGGGGTCCCAGAGCTCAGATTCCACCCTCTGCCTGCCGCAGCAGCAGCTTCTCCCTGGCAGACAGGGCCACCGGGCAAGCCACTGTGCTCCCTCCAAGGCCAGCCGGGCATCGGGCCTCAGCACAGGGGGCTTCCTGCACCTGACCTGCAAGGGAAGGCAGGACCCTCAGCCCATGACGGCAACCAATTTCCCAAAGCCGTCACGTTCTGTTCAGAACTTCTAACATGTGAAGGAACTAAGCCTGGCCTCTCAGCCTGCCACACGTCCACTGACCCCGCTGACAGCCTTGCTGTGCCAGGTACCGCAGCTCCTGCCCAAACACGGCCCCACCCTGCATGAAGCCACCTGCCCACCACACCCACTGGCGGGGTAGCACTGGTCCTCACTGCCACCCCCAAGGCGCACAGAGCATGGGTAGTGACTTAGGGTAACAGATGGGAAAACAGACCCAGGCAGGCCACAGACAGCACCCCAAGACAACCACACCAGATGGTGACAACAGCAAGCACAGAAGTGGTCACACTTGACAGGGTGATGTGCAGGGGAAGGGGAGTGAGCTGGAGTTGAGGCTGAAACGCCCCAAACCACTAAAAACTCCAAGTCTGATGGCGCTCACCTAGAAGCCAGAGGCAGCGGTACATACCTGTGGCCCCAGCTGTGAGGGGCACTGAGGCAGGAGGACTGCAAACTCAAGGCCAGCCTAGACAACTCCACAAGGCCCACCCTAAAATGTAAAAAGGGCTGGGGATATGGCTCAGTGGTAGAATGCTTGCCTCGTGCTGGTGAAGCCCTGGGTTCAATCCCTAATACCACAAACAAACTAACAAACAAAATAAAGTAAAATAATAGGAAAGAAAAGAAAAGAAGAGGGGAGGGGAGGGGAGGGGAGGGGAGGGGAGCCATGCCTATACACTGGAGGTGTTCACTGAGGTCTGTCATTAATTAGAACAGAAAAGTCCCCAGCAGGGAGGAAATGGTTCCAGCTTAGCCTGCAATGGGAAGGGAAGCGAGGGGTCTTAGCTGCCAACTGCCAGTGCCCTGAACACACACACACACACATACTCCACTGCCACAGTCAGGCCAACCCACCAGCATGCTTCTGGGCTGTCTTCTGGGCTGGATGTGAAAGAGCCAGAAGACGTGGCCCTTCCTTCAGTCACATTTTATGTGACAGCTGGTGGCATTACAGGGCTGCTCTAATTGCCCAGGCAGGTGGCCCTGGAGACCCATTAACTATTGAAATGATGTCTCCAGAGAACAATTTTGGCCACACCAGGTTCTGTGGAAGGCTGGGGAAGACCCGCCCCAAGCTCAGTGCCAGAGCCGTCTCACTTCATGGTTTCCTCAGGAAATGACCTTAGTCCTTAGGTCACTGCGCTGATCCCCCAACAGCTTTCAGTTTGTGCGGCCCACTCGGCACCCAGGCAGTGGCCACAGCAGTGGCCGGGACTTCTTCAACAGCCCTTCCTCTTTCTGCTTCTGAAAAACTGCCCCTTAGGCCAAGGCTGCCACTAGCAGGGAAACAAATCCAGGCCAAAGTGCTGGGAGACGGGTTTTGGCCCTGCCACCGGTCAGGCACCAAATTTCCTTAGGCCTCGGCTTCCTCTTCAGTCAAACGATTCTTACAAAACCCACCCTGATCTCTTCACCTCTGAGGACCACAGAAGACAGTGTAAGAAGATAGTCTTAGAAAACTCAAAATGGAGTGCTCAAAGTTCAAGCAGTACTATTGTAAAGAAAGTCCCTCCACCCCCAGCCAGTATGCTGCAGTTTCTTTGTTGCCCAGGTAGTAGGCCCTGGCCCAGTTCTGGTTGCTTAGGTCTCCTAGAAGTGGATGGTTGCTGTGCTGCATAGCTGGTCACTACAATGCACACTGTAAGAACCAATTCTCAATTGACAAGCCATTCTGCCTCTGTGCTTCCTGCCTGCTTACCTCAGATAAACCCCAGAGATCAGGGTCTGATATTCTGGGAATGATCCTGACCAGTGCCCATCAACATAAATAAATCTGTTTTCTAATCCTGGGTGTCGTTCTGGTGTTTCTGTCCGCCGTGGCACTACATTTACAAAATCTCAGTCTGAGACCAAAGGACATGCTTGCTTCTCTCAGCACGGCTATTTCTATTTCAGTCATTCTCCAAACTCACTCAGGAGGGAGGCCGGGAGACATAGCAGACTTGTTTTAAATACAGAGCATTAAGAATTAGCATCACTAGTCCAGGCCGAGGAAAAGTACCACTGGCATTAATGCTTCTAGCAGGACTTCCTCTAGGAGCCCTGACCTTGATTTCTGTCACAAATATTTTCCCATTCCAAGCCCAACAGGAAACAACTGATTTGCCAGCTGATGTCACCCTATGGCGGGTGGCCATTTTGGGTCCTCCTCACCCTGGGCCTGGCCTTCTCACATCCACCCCAACCTCACGAATCACCTTAGCTCGAAAGGTTTTCTTCCTTTCTTTCATTTTTTTCTGTTTGAGGCAGTTCTTAAAATTTTCTGAGCACTCTGGCTTCCTCACACACATGGACCAGATGACCAGGCCTTGATCTAACCTCACCATGTTGTAACATGGAAGAGTTACAACAGTGGGCCGCAGCCCCCAGGGCCAAGTAGCCTGAGACAGGCTGAGAAGAGCCAAGCCTGTCACACAAGCGACAGCCTTCCCAGTGGAAAAGTGTGCAGGTTTAGTACTGCCACCTCTCAGGCCGGTTCTGGGTTGTGAAGATGGTAAAACCACGTGGGCCTGGAGCCCCTGGCTGCCAGCGCCAATCTCTAGCAAGTCCAGCCTCACCTTCCTCCCTGTCCTACTCCAGTCACCCAGACCGTCCCCACCCAGAGACTCCAACTGCAGGCAAGCCTGGAGGACTGTCAGGCAATCCGATGCCTTCCTCCTGGGGTTTGGACAAGCACCTCCCAAACCAACCCGGCCTCTGTCCAATGCAACAGGAAATCTAAGAAAGATTCAAGCACCTGCCTTTCAGACCCACTGCACTCCAGGGAGGTCTCTATTTCTGGAATTACTGCCATTAATTAATGCAGAGGGAATGAAGAACTGGCAGATCGCTATTCTGCAAATTGCAAGTGAAATAAAGAATCCAAACAACGCATGCCACAGATGCCATAGCCAGGAAGGTGACAGGACCTCTGGGCCTGGATGGCAGCACACAGCTCCACCCATAACTATTCTGACCAAAGGCTAAGCCAGACCGTGACCAAGCTGTGACTCCGGCGCTTTACAGGAGGTGCAGGCTAACAACCCTGGGCACACGGCTGAGACTCTCAGGTCAAGGGTAAGGTGGACAGGCAAGGACATATGTGGGCCTGGGAGCGAGGGCCTTTGCTTCTCATCCCAAGTCATGAACCGCCTTCTCTCTCCAGGCCCCACTCTCATCTATAAACAGATGAGCCAGACTCTCTAGAACCTGAGGCTCCCGAGGGCGCTGACAGCACATCCTGAGCAGCCAAGCCTGTGCATACAGCCCCCATCACGCTGGCCCTTGGGAGGAAATAGGGGTCCAGCCTGTCAGGTGAGGACGCGGGTTGTCAGAGGCAGAAGACACTGCGTTCTCTCCAACACCCCTGTCCATATTCCTCCACCTGTCAGCTCGGACAATCCAGCTCCTCCTTCCCGTCTGCCTGTGGCTTGGCATGGGCTGCCAGCCACAATGAAGTCCACTCCAATGTCCACTCTGACCCCACCTGTGCAGAGCAGAGAAACGGTTTTTGTATTGCAGAGGTGCTCGACAGAGCCCCTCCTGCACACGTGTGCGCACAGCTGACCAGAGGCCCCTCCTATCCTGGAAGCAGCTGGGACAGCTCAGATCACCCTGACTTCCGGGCAGGACACAGAGCCACACCAGGACAGGCCAGGACACGTGGGGGACCTTGGAAGAGGCATTCTGCCTTTCTGCCTAAAGAACCCAGCAATCTGGTCACCAAAAGCTGTGATCCTCAAACCCAGGCCCTCCGGGTGGAGAGGCCCACAGGAAATTAGAAATCTTTCCAAGGTCACCCTCTATCTGAGATGACATCCTTCTAACTTTTCTGCCACTGAAATAGCTTTCTTTTATGAAATGCCAACCATATGAGGTAGTAGTCAGGGTTTTACATTTTTGTTTCCCTCCTGTCTTTAAAAGATACGCTAAGGGCAACAAAGTCCCTCTTGGGACCCCTTCTGTTTCTCTCTCAGACAAAAGCTTTCTTTCAGTAAATATATTCTACTCTTAACCTCCATTGTTCCTAAAATTCATTCTTTGATTTTAGAGAACACGAACTCATACCGGACATAGTAGGTCGGGAGTTTCATTTCCCTGTATCAGTATCAGGATAATACTGGTTCCATAAAATGGGTTTAGAATTATTCCTTCTCTTTCTATTCGTGAAATAGTTTGACAAGCATTGATGTTAGTTTTTGTTTTTTTTAATGGTCTGGAAAGTTCAGCAGTGAATCCATCTGGTCCTGGGCTTCTTTGTTGGAAAACTTTTCAAATCACTGCTTCAGTCTCATTGCTTATTATTGTTCTGTCTAGGCTTTTTACATCTTCTTGGTTCAATTTTTGTTAGGTCTTATGTGTGTAGAAATTTATTTATTTCTATTCTAAAAATTAAAAAAATAACAGACATGCTGAACAAAATTACACACTGACAACCTTAGAATGGCCTCCCCTTTCCTTAGGAATGCTCTGTGGAACTCAAGGGCTGGGTGAGGAGCCTGTCAGATGCTGCCAGTTCTCCACTGCACTTCCACAAGTCTGTGGCTGGATGAGCTCTAATCCATGCTGCTAAGCTACCCATCACCAGAACCGTGAAACCGGACCCCCGACCCTCCTTACGAATGGTGGTCTCTGAATTTAGGGAAAGCCTCAAGAAGAGGACCCTAAATGACCCCATCCCAATGTCAGGTCTAGTAGGAGCAAAACCCCCCAGTGCACCGCAGACAGGTCACTGCTGGCGACAATCACAAACCAACAGGACATCGACAGGGGCTGGCCCCAAGGACACTGGGGCTTTATCCCCCCTGGCTTCCCAGGGGGCGTAAGCCCCAAAGTAGTCTTGACTGAGGCTCAAACCTGGGCTGTGTTAGCAAACTAGCAGTGTCTCCTGGGAACATGAAGCCCCAGCCTGGCTGGAAAATCAGTCACTTCCTTCCTTCTGGGCCCCCAGCCAGGGAAAGCGGGGCTAACAGCTTCCTGAGGCAGCACTGAGGACACTGCTGTGCTCTGGGCCATGCACAGGACCTCCGCTTGAGCGGGGTCAGAGGCTAGGCGGAACCCTCTGGTCAGGACACCCTCTGCCTCACTCTAATGGGCAGAATGAAGTCACAGCAGAGTGAGGTATTTGACCCCTCCTCCCCCCACCATGCCCAGGGCACCAGGGCCATTATCATCCCGAGGTATCGGTGAAGAACCTGGGTAGCCGATGCTTTCGCAGGAGCCTTAATCCCAGGTGCTTGAATGGCCAAGCCTCCTCGCTCAGCCCTGTGCTATCCCACAGAAGGTTCAAAAACCCCTAATACAAAAATATTTTCATTAAACACAGGCACTGTGAGAAGGAAAAATACAGGCCACTATTGTTTATACAAATAAACACAAAAATGCTCAACAAAATACGAGCAAACCAAATCCAGTAACATAAAACGGTACTGACATCATGACTTAAAGACATGTTTACCCCAGTAATGCAAGGTTGGTTTAACATTTGAAAATCAAATTAATGTAATGTGCTGTAGAATAAAACAATAAAAATTATGTGACTGGATGAGACCCACCTGCATTATGGAGGATAATCTGCTTTACTCAAAGTTGACTAGCTTAACTATTCATCTCAACTAAGAACTACTTTAACAGAAATATCCAGGCCAATATTTGACTATATATATCTGGGTATTACAGCTGAGCCAAGTTGATACATAAAATTGGCCACCACTAAAACAGAGGGTTAAATCTTTATAGCCTTAGATAAGGCACCACACCAAAAGTGCAAGCAACAAAGAATAGATATTGGAGTTCATCAAAATCAAAATCTCTTGTGTATCAAATGACATTATCAAAAAAGTGAAGTTTACCTACAGAATTGGGAGAAATTCTGAAAATGAAAGATCTGATGTAACCTTCAGACGACCTTTCACTCTCAGTGTGCCTGGGTGCAGGCACAATAAACCCCACACCATGTTGCCTGTACACACACACACACACACACACACTCAGAGAGAGAGAGAGAGAGAGAGAGAGAGAGAATCTGATGAGAGACATGTCCAGAAAACAGAAAAACACCTAGACTATAAAAAGAATGCTTATGAATTCTTAAGAAAAAGAGCAATCAAAAATGGACAATTCTCCCAATGACAATACATAACTCTCTAATAATGATACAAAAATGGCCAACAAATTCATGAAAAGGGGCCGGACATGATTCATCAGGAGGAAAATGCAAACCAAAACCATGATGCATTACTATTTCACACCCAGTAATGTGGCGAGAACCAAAAAGAAAGATAGAAACCAGGGTTGGCAAGGATCTGGAGAAAGGAAAACCTCCAAGCATGGCTGGTGGGAATGGAAAACAGGGCAGCCGCTTTGGAAAACAAATTGGAAAGCAAATTCTCAAAAGGTTAAACCTATAGCTGCCATGTGATCCAGCAGTTCTACTCCTAGGTTGCCCTGTTATGATGTACTGTATACTTTTCGGTTTTCATCCTCAGCTCCCATTTCATGGACGGAGGAAAGCTACAGAGAGTCCAGGGACAATGCTAGAAAGAGGGGCCTCGTTGGGTGTCCACCCACCTATCAGCAATCACACCTGTGCGATGAAGTCACCAAAAAAACCCGAGAGCTCATCCTGGTGGGTGATGCACCCAGAGGGGGCCTGGAGGCTCTGCACCCCTCCTCCCGGACCTGGCCCTGCACATCTCTCCTGCATCCTTTGAAATATCCTTTATGACAACCCGATAAGCTAAGTGTTTCCCTAAGTCCTGTGAACAACCAAAGCAAATTAATTGAACCTGAGGAGGAGATTATGGGGGGCCCCCATTTAGAGTCTGCTGATCAGAAGCATGAGTAAAAACCACCTGAGGCTTGCAGCTGGCATCTGAAGGGTGAGGGGTGCTGTTTTGGGGACAGAACCCCCAACCTGGGGAGACAGGACGCCACCACCAGGCATGTTCAGAACTGAACCGGAGCAGGGGAGCCCCAGCACTAGTGGGCTGTAGCAGCACAGCCTGCACGGTAGGTGGGGAGAAGCCCCCACATCTGCGAGGTCACAGCAGTACGTAGGCTGTGGTGGTGGGAGTGCACAGGACAAATGCCAGCGGGTGAGCTTCCTATCACACAGGCAGACCCCAAAATAAGTGGAAACAGGACCACACACAACACGGACACAAAGGTACACTGCATAATGGCCAAGGAAAGGGAACCACCCAAGTGGCCCTGCATGAGACAGGAGCTGAACACAGCGTGTTATGTCCATACAGTAGACTATTACGTCAGCAAAGAAAGGGGACGAAACCTCAATGAGCCCCCAGCAGAACAAGCTTTAAAGCACAATGCCAAGGAGCATGTACTGTATAATTCCACTTATAGGAACTGATTCACTATGTACTGCGGCCTTCATAAAAAGTCAAATAGAACAGGCAAATCCATGGAGACTGAAAGTAGATTTGCAGTTGAGGGAAGGGAAAGGACTGTTGAAAGATGTGACGTTTCTCCTACAGACGATGAAAATGTCCCAAACTCGATGGCAGTGATGGCTACACCACTATTCAGTATGTAATTTTTCCTTTGCAGTTTTGGGATCCGATCCAGGGTCTTACACATGCTAAGCAAGTGCTCTACCATCAACCAATACCCCCAGCCCTGTTTACTTTTTTTTTGCTTTTTTGCTTATTTGTTTTACTTTTTGAGACAGAGTCCTACTATGTAGTTCAGGCTGCCTTCAAGTTCACTACGTAGCCCAGTGGGTCTCAGATTCATGGCAATCCTCCTGCCTCAGCCTCCCCAGTGCTGGGACTGCAGGTGTGTGCCACCAGGCCCAGCTGGCCCTGTATACTTTAAACAAGTAGAACATGAGTCTCATCTCAATAAAGCTGCTATAGCTTACTAAGGATGCGACACTAGCACCACGGGCCCCCAGCCCAGAGCATCAGCAAGTGGGATCCATCAGCATCCAGATCTGGCATCAGCAATGCTGCCACAGGCTCAGCACTGGGGACACACACACCCCATGCCAAGTCTCAGGCACACTGAAGCTGGGGACCCTTGCATAGGTCTGTGGTTCTCAACCTAGCACACTAGCATCACTGTTTATTTTTGGGGTTGTTTGTTTTGGTTTTGTTATTTTGTTTTGTTTTGGGGACAGGGTCTCGCTGAGTAGTCCAGGCTGGCTTTGAACGCACTGTGGAACCCAGGCTGGCCTTGAACTCATAGTGATCCTCCTGTCTCAGCTTCCCTAGTGCTAAGATTACAGTGTGCACCACCACACCCACCAAGGCAACTTTAAAAACAAGACCCAGGCACAGTCCCACAGCAGACCCGCCAGCTCAGACTCTGGGAATGGAGCTAGGCAGGACATGCAGTGAAGCACCCACATTAACCTCACGGGCAGGCAGGGCAGGGGGAGAGCACAGCGCTAGGAGCCATCTCAGGCCCTCTGCACTGAAGTTTGACCCAAATTCAGCTCCTGGGGCCATCTGGTGGCCATACTGGGTACTGACTTAAATTTGGCCTCCGGACCCATGGGGCAAAAGTCTGCACCACTCTGGCCTGAAGAACAGACTGGGTGGCCTCGTGGGGGAGCCACGGGGGTCCTCAACTGCTTCAGCCTCCTCCCTTCTCACTAAAACACTCTACAGTTGGAAGACAGAGCAGCCACAGCGCTTGCCAGACCACCACCACCACCACCACCACCCCGCCTTTCCTTCCCCTGCTGATGGAGTAGGGCCGGCTGAGCCTCCAACCTCCCCTCTGATTCCCCCTGGCCAAACTGCAGGTACCAGGCCACCTTCACACTCCCAAACTCACCCTGCACCTTCGGCCTTCCGGCCTTTGCACCTGCGGCCCCTCCTGCTTGGACAGCCTCCCTGCTCTCACTCTACCAGGACTGTCCAGGCCAGCTCCATGGGAGACACACACACACCAGCTCTGTAGCACTCCTGCTATGAACTGCACACTGGACATCCAAGGCCGCAGAGTGCACAGGGAGGAAGGGCCTTTCAGCTGTGGGATGCAGAGGAGCCTCTGCTAGGGCCTGGCCAGCACGGGCAGGATGGGGGTTATAGTGCTTTGAAGCACCTTTTCCACTTCCTGGGCCTCGGCCTACAAACAGGAAACCTAGATTCTCTATGCTCCCGGCTCCATGCTGCCACCTGGTGGCAGCACACAAGACCATCGTGTGTGGGACCCACCATTCAAACTATCTTTCTGAATGCACAAAGCTCTGAGTTACCTTCCCTCTCCACATATGGCCACCTTTCAGAACACAAACTCCTATCCCAGCTGGCTCTACAGTCTGGATACAGTCTGGCCCACATGCCTTGCCCGCCTCCAGCCAGGCACCACCTTTTGCCACAAGCCAGTTGGATCCTTGGCCCTGAGCAAAGGCTGCTGGGGTACATCATTCTGCGATGTGTCCCCGGCTACACACTGAACACAGGCTGACTGGGGGCAGCCTGCCTTCCTGCAACAGTCACAGGCAAAGCTGTCCCAAGAATCACTGGCCAGCAGCAGAGAGCACGGGTGGGCGCACACTGCCCTCTCACAGCACCCTTGGAGCACTCCCCCTACCCACCATTCCCACAGCACCCCCTCTGTGACACCGGGCCCCCCGAATCCACAGGGCCAGAGAAGAATAGAAGTGGGCGGGTCAGCTGCTCCACTCCCAGACCTGAAACACAAACTGCAAGGGCCACAATAACGTGTGATGGGACAAGGGAGGGGACAAGGGTGACAGAGAAGGGAGCACTGGGGACCAAGGCAAACAATAGAGCATGCTCTTTCAGACTGGTCTCAAAACCCAGATTCTGACATGGAATCTGGACTGTTATGAAAATCGTATTTTTACAACTGAGTCAAAAAACAAATTTCAACTGAGCAAATTCAAAAAGTCCAAATGGGGCCAGGCCAGTCTAAGAGTGGCACAGGCCTTCTGTGTCCTGTGGACATGGCAGCATCACCTACCATGTGCGATACAGAACTGCATCCCGGCCAGCTGTCCATCAGCTGGTCCAAGCCTGAGGCCCCAGCAACCCCCCTGACTCCTGCCCAGCACCCTGGGTTCCCATGATCCACCAACTAGAGGGTGCCAACCTGGTACCATAGGGCCCTCAGGTGTTCACAACTGAGACAGGCCACTTCCTTGCTTGGTCCCAAGACCACAGCAGGTATGAAGCATTTGCATCACACTTGCACACATCATGCACAGAATCAGGTGCGCGTGGCTTGGGCTGGGAATATTTCCATTTCAGGGATCACCTCCACTTCCCGGAGGTGGAAGGTGACCAAGTGCAACAAAGGGGGCCCACCACAGCCCGGGCAGTGCACACCTGGGCAGCACGGGCTCACCTGGCGGTAGGTACAGATGATAAGTTCCCGCAGGTGGTAGTGCATGGGCGTCATGGTCTCGCTGACTGTGTCCAGTGCTGCGTCCACCTCCTTCTTCATGCGGTGCCCATCGGGCAGCAGCTGCACCACCTTCATCACTACCTAAAGCCAGAGGAGGGAGATAAGTAGCCAGGAAGCCCTTGGGGGCAGCAAGAGGGAAGAGAGTTCCTGGACACCTCTCAGGCTGGGGCCCCCAATGCACTTTTTATTTCGCCCCTTTTACTGGCGATGCACAGACATTTTCAGTTGCGCACAATTTTAATGTGTAACAGAAAATCTTAACAGCTACTGCCATTCTTTTTCAGTTATTCCGATGACCTTCAAGCCTCAAATCTGGAGGCAAATCTTCCTGAAAAGGCTGTCCAGGGCTAACACTGCTGACTGTGGGTAACTTGTGGCCTAAATCCTGTTCCATTCATAATCTATTATCCCACTTGCTACACACTCACGTTTCCAGTCCTCCACAGCTCTCTACCAAAATTAGCGGGGACACGGGGTCCCGGGACCCAAGGTGTCAGATGGCACGCAGGCCTGCAGGGGGACGCAGGTGTGAGGAGTGTGAACACTTCCACTACACAGCACAGGAGTGGCTAAAAGTGGACTCATGCATGACTGTGACTCCAATCACCATCTCCTATGCTCTGTGCTATGGGATATGAGAACCGGCCCCCAGCCGCGGGCCTGTGAGGCGCTTTCTTCGTTAGGAAGCTGATTTCAGATGAACCCTGCCCTAAGCTGGAGTGGCCACCACATGCCAGAGCTGGGAAGGTGTGATGTGTGAGGAGGCCATGCTGGGACCCTCCCAAAGCTCCTCCCACCTCATGGCAGCCCCCGGACACTGTGGGGACCCCGGCTCTAGGCAACCCAGCGTGGACACACCCATCTGATATCAGCGCCCCTGGGAAAAGAGGCCTGTGTGGCCACCCAGGCAGGGCTGTTCCCCACCCTCCCACCATGGCCCTCTGAACCTGTCCATCCTGCAATCTCCACAGCCCCAGCGGGTGGCCCCTCCCCACTCTCCCTAGGGGCAGGGAGGACTCAGAAAGTATAAACCTGAGCATGCCACCTCTGTGTCAGTCTCCCTATGGTGACTCACACTCTACGTAAAATCCACACCTTCACTGGGTTCTGCGCTTTCGGAATCACCTCACCCCTGCGCTCTCCCACACCTTCGCCTCTCCACAGCCCCACAGCCCGCAGGCACCTTTTTATCCTGACCTGGCCTTCACACCTGCACCCACTGGGCAAGGGCTGTCCACGGCCCCTGCCAGGTACCCCTCATCTGCGGGTACCCCTCATCTGCCAGGCCGGGAAGGGGCAGATACCTGGATGACTGGCCCCTCGTGCAAGCAAGCCCAGGCCCGCCCCAGGGAGGGCTGCCCCCACCCTGCCTCCGTTGAAGGCCAGCAGGCATGAGGTGGCTGCCAGGTGGGAAGAAAGAGCTCAGCAGCCTGGAGGCCACCACTGGCTGACCCAGCCTGAGGTGTAGGTGTGGGAGAGGGCGGGGCGGCCCAGTCCACACCCCACACCTGGGCTCTGCTGGTCCCCCGGGAACCTGTGAAATCTTGTAAACCAACTCCTAGCCTCTGGCGTGAAGCTGCTCCTCCCCGAATTCTGCATCTTTGTGCCGTTTAGCACTGTAGAGCCAGAGACCTGGCGTCCTCCTGAGAGTCCTCCCTGCCCCATGTCCAGCGGCCCCGGAGACCTCCCTCCCACCCACTGCCCCTTCCTTCCCAGACCCTCCACTCCGTGTGACCGCTGCTAGAGCCACTGGAGGGACAGTCTCAGCACCTCCTCCTCCGGCTGCCCTGCTGGCCTCAAGGTGAAGATGGAAGGCATGCTGGGCCTGCCTGCAGCCCCACTCTTTCTATTCCAACCCCATCACAGCCTTGTTCAGCTCCTGCCCCTTCCCAGAACCCCTATTGTGTACCCTTGGCCCCTGGCCCTCCCACCTCCCCGAACTTTTTTTTCTTTCTTGCGTGTGTGTGTGTGTGTGTGTGTGTGTGTGTGTTTGAGACAGGGTCTCACTATGCAGTTCAGGCTGGTCTTGAGCTCACTTTGCAGCCCAGGCTGGTCTTGAACTCACAGTGATCCCCCGGCCTCAGCCTCCCGACTTCTGGGATTACAGGCGTGAGCCACCACGCCAGTCTCACATCTTTACTTGTAACGGAATTGGATTTGCCTATTTTTGCTTTTGTTGCCTGTGGTTTTGATCTTATATCCAAGAAATCACTGCCAGCTCCAAAGTCATGGAGTTAGACTCTGATACCTCATTCTAACATTTTTTTTGTAGGTGTAGCCATAACATGCAGAGTCTGCTCCATTCTGAGTTAGTTCTGTGTATGGTGCAGGATAAGGGTCTAATTTATGCTGAAAGTGGCACTCAGTGCCACACTCCCCCGTCCTGGGCTCGCCCAAGTGCACCCAGGGCCCTCAGAAGTGATAACAATTGTCACCAGGAACTGGGAGGAGGGATGAATGGGGAGTTATCGTTTAATGGGTATAGGATCTGTTTTCTAAGATGAGTTAGGAGGTACACCTATAATCCCAGCACTCCAGGAGGCTGAGGCAGGAGGACTGCTCTTAGTCTGAGAAGCCACATGGAGGTTAGGACAGCAGAACTGCAGGGAGGAGACACCAGGGACACATGGCATAGGGGGCCTATGGGCAGCAGATGACCCTGGTGTTACCACCAGGTAGTCACATGCTAACTCTGCAGGGACCTGCCACCTCCTCACAGGGTGTCTGAGATGACGGTAAGCGCATGACACCTGATGAGTGAACCCGAAAGGCTGGTGGCCATCCACCCAGTGCCTGATCCAGAACACAGGGACAGATAGGGCAGCAAGGGTTGAGGCCCTGTACAGGATGCCAACCACAGCTGGGTCCCAGGTGCCTGTGAGGCAGCCAGGCTGGGGCAGGGGGAAGATGAGAATCCAGCTCTCATCTCCTGTGGCCATCGGCCAGGGCCCCAGAGCCAGTCCTGGCTTGTTCCTCGGAACAGGAAACGGGAACAGGAAGCCCTGATAACAAGATGGAAGGGGTGTCTGTGTTTGGAAGAGCTCTGGGGACCCCCAGACCTGCCCTAGCGCTGCCCCCCTCTCCAGGCACCCCCTACCCCGCCCCCACACTCACCTGAAACTCGCCCTTGGTGAACCTGGCATCAGGCACGCTCACGAGCTCTTCCTCCCCCACCTCGGGGCAGCCCTGGGGAAGACAGCAGCAGGCCAGTGCCCCAGAGTGCTGCCTCTGCCACCCACCACCTCTGCCGTCCAGCATCCCTGAGGCCCGGTGCCCACCCTGCCCAGGCAGACCCCTGTCCTCACACCAGTTATACATACTCGGATGCGCCAGAAGGCCAGCACAGCCACCACCATGGCAGTCGTGGTCCTGCCCTGGCCGTTGAGGCAGCTGAACACGAAGCCAGTGCCGGGGTCCTTGGCAAGAGCGGTCCGCAGGGCATCCAGTAGCTGGTCAAAGTCCTGAGGGTGAGGACACAGTCTGAGTCCAGGGTGTTTTATGTCTCCCCACCCAGGCACCGGGGACTGGATGCATGAACAGACATGGGCCCAAGCTGCCCCCTCCACCTGGTGAGACACACAGGTAGGCCAGCCAGTGCCCACCTTGCATTGTTGTGTGAGAATGGGGCAAGAGCCTAGCTGGCCGTTGCAACAGGGCTCGGCCACCAGGGGGCAGCACACCACAGGCAGGGAACAGCACACACAGGTGCACCACACACACACACACACACACACACACACACACACACACACACACACGGCACACGCACCACACTGGGGCACCCGCGTGCCTTCAAGACACAGACTACGGACAGCTGGAAAGATGCATCTGTCACATTTGAAAACACCTCGGTCACATAGCAGCATCCACAACAGCCTCCCCACAGCCCCAGCACACAACGCTCTGAGACGCCCTTTCCCCACACACAAGCCCGTAAGACAAGATGGGCATCCAGACCTGCGAAGAACACTCATCACACCTATGTGTGCACTCCATGGGGCACCCACACTCATCCCCCAGCACAGACACACAGCACACACACACACACACGCACACACACACACACAGAGCTGGAAGGGATAGGAATGAACCTCTTGGGCCACACTGTACCATGGTCCCCCCAGCCCCACAGCACAGCTGGACTGGTCTCCCCTCCCTAAGCCCAGGCCAAGGGGAGGCAGGGGAGCCTCCTGCCCTCCCCGCTCACCTCCTCTCGGGGGGCGCAGAAGTCTGGCAGGGGGATGCGGTGGTAGGTGAGGCCAGGGCAGACCCCACAGTGCTGGCTGAAGACTTCCTGCATGGTGAGGCACGTCTGGAACCTGGGGAGCAGTGGGCCCTTCGTGTCAGGGGGCGGCATGCTCAGGTGGGCCTTCAGCTGGGCCTCCATGGCCTGAGTAGGGAGGAGATGAGCATAGAGGTCGCTGAGGCAGCCCCAGGCTGGCTTTGAAAGGCCAGCGCCCACTGTAGCTGTGGCCAGTCCTGGAATCTAGGCCCATCCCTGCCTCACAGAGCCTCAGGGGTCATAAGTCCCCCAGAGCCAGGACAGCAACAGAGCACTGGAGGACGTCCCAAACCAGCCCCTCAGACTGCCCCTCTCCGGGCCTCAGTTTCCCATCTGTGCAGCAGCAGCATGGGACCCCCTGAAGACCCTGCCAGGCCACATCCAGAGGCCTCCAACACAAGTGCAGGAAGTCTCACCTCCAACTGGGCAGGGGCCATGGGGGGCCCAAGCAGTCGCAGGCTGTGGATGTGACCATCACACTCCAACATGGCGTCCTCCCGCAGGTTGATCCAGACCACCCGCTGCAGCTTCCTTTTGGCATCGGTCAGGTAGGTCAGGATGCTGCCCAGGGCCTAGGGGACAGAGGGACCATCAGGGAAAGGGCCCAGCCCTACCCCCCCTCACATGCCCCACACCCTAGATGTAGTCACCTTGGCACTGGGCTGGGCCATGCCATAGATGGGCATGCGGGGCACACGCCGGAAGTTGGCCACATCCATCTCTCGGATGGTGCTGAGCGCATCCAGGGACACGAGATCGTCTGCCTCCTGCAGGAAGGGCACTGAGTCTGGCACCCCAGAAGGTGCAGACCCTGCTGGTGAGGGTGGGACCAGCACTCCACAGTTCACACAGCCCCATCAGCACCCCAGTGAGATGAGGAGACTGAGTTCCCAGATGAAAAGCTGGAGGCAAAGACGCCACAGCCCAGGGCTCCTGACTCACTGCCGAAGTGCCTGAGTTGAGGCAGAAGAAGAAGTACTAGAATGGTGGCCAAAGCCACAGGGGCTTCTTGGGGCCTGACTATGACACCTGCCACAGGTAGGCATGACCACCCCACCCAACCCTACAGGATTCCAGGGTCCAGGGATCCCCAGACCCAACCATGCCCAACCCGCTTCCCAGACCACCGGTCACACTCACCAGGGAACCCTGGGCAAGGAGGTCACTGGGGGTCACAGGCCCCCCTGAGCTCAGCGTCACAGGGAGGCGGTACAGCTCGGGGTGGGTGCACAGCCAGCGGCTGAAACTGAGGGCAAAGGCCAGGGGGTACTGCAGCCAGAGGCAGAGAGAGATGGGGCATTCAGGGGTGGGGGACCATCCTGAACTCCCCCTCCAGCCCTGTGGAGCAGAGCCCCAAGAGACTCCAGCATGGTCCAGGGCAGGCCCAAGGGGGTGGGTGAGAGAAGACCAAGACACCTGCTCCCCCGGCTAAGGGGACAAGAGGGACAAGTGGTGCCCACCAGTGTCCTCTATCTGGGTATCTCCTTGTCACTCCCAACTCACCCCCACCTGCTTCCTTGCAGGCCAACACTCACACCTACTCTCCTCCCCAGCTCCATGGAGTCCCTATCTACAATCACCGTGGGGTTTGGGGGAGGCCTGAAGGAGCCTGAGGAGGAGAAGGTGCGGGTGTGACCCCAGCCCCACCTGCTCATGCAGATAGTAGCTGAACAGGATCAGGTGGAAGTAACGTTCCAGGCTCCGCAGCGCCCTCTGCCGGGCAACATGCTCCCCACTGCTTTCCTGAGAAGGGCAGGAAGGACAGGGAGTTAAAAAGTGGGGCTTCACAAGGGGCCCCCCTCCATGCCTGGGAGCGTAGGACTCCAGCCTGGGAAATCCTAGAACACAGTGCCCTCTATTCTTCCAAACATCCAACTCTAACCGGTTGCCGTGGTAAATCGGTGATGCAGTCTGACTTCTGGTGACCACACCAAGCTCTGCAGCTCTGGTGCAGACTGTTACCCCTCCCCACTCCTGGGCCAACACGGGAATGCAGGGTCCCTTGCTCTGCCCCAAAGCCACCCCCAAGCCACATTATGCACCCTCTGTTTTAGGAAGCAAGTGTGCAAACTCCTTTCTTTTCTGAAGGAACGAGGGACCCTAGTCCACTAGAAATTAGAGACCCTCACAGCGGCGCTGGGGACAGGGTGCATATTACAATTCACAGAGCAGAAAGGGAAATTCAGAGAAATGCAGACTCCCTCCAGATTACACGGAGGATGGCACACAGGGCTGGTCCCTCTCTCCTGGGGCCCTGAAATCCTCTAGGTGGTGAAGTGTCAGAGGGAAGCTCACAGGCCCTTCCCCCATGCTTGGCTCTCACGGTCCTCCTGCAGGTCAGCAGCCTTTAGAAGGCAAGTAGGATCCAAATTTGGGGACAGAGGATTTAGCTCAGCAGTATAAGTGCCTGCTTGGCAAACGTGAGGTCATGAGTTTGATCCCCAGTACCACTAAATAAATAAATAAATGATCCAAATTGGCCCAAAAGAGGGTCATGCCCTCTGACAAAGTCGGACCCCCACTTGAGGAATCCCCATCAGGGACCGGCACGTGCTTCCTACGAAAGGCCAGCAGCGAATGTGCTGGGCACACAGCCTTCGTGTGGCCGCCACAGCAACTGGTGGGTGCAGAGTGCACAGGCGAGGCCAGGCTCTCATCCAACTCGCTCCCAAGGACAGCTGGTTGCGGCCCCTGAGCCCCGCTTGGCTGACTTCTAATCTGAACTAAGGGGAAAACCTTGGCGATACAGAAGCCCCCAGTTTCATGAAGTTGCTCAAAGCAAAAAGTATTTCTACCGATGAGGATAAGCAACTCAGCTGTCAACAACATGGGTGTGCTCAGTAATTCACAGCAGGTGACACTGCAGGACACAGATCTCACCTCACCTAGCTCCACAGAAGCTCTACAAACTACTTATTACTGGCCCCACTTCGCAACTGGGGAAACGGAGGCACGGAGTGCCAGAGTGGTTTCCAAGTCCACACCCCTTGACATGGCAGGGTGAGGGCCAGAACCCAAGCACCTGGCCCGGGCCCGTTCTTCAGCTATCGGGCTAGTGGTGCTGGCTGAACTGTGACAGGGGTTCAAGTTACACAACCGTTAGAAACCTCGGTGACAAAAATCAGGCATCCACATGGGAACAGCTGCTGCTGCAAAGTTAAAACAGGCAGGATGTAAGCCGTGCACTGGGGCAGCCTCCGCCAGAGAAGCATAAACACACGAGGCGAAGCAAACCCACTCCAGATGCTCACACAGCTGTGCTGGGATTATGGGCAATTTCTTTTCTTTTCTGCTCTAAAGTCTCAATTTTCCATCATGGAATACTGTTTTTAAAAAGATATTTTTAAAGAATTAGAAGAAAAAGGCTCCTCGGGCTCTGCTTCTTTCCACCAACTGTGTGCAGACGCTGTCAAGCAACCTCCTCCTCCAGACCTGGGGACAGCGTCTGCCTGGAGCCAGAGCCCCAAATTCTGCCACAGCAGTGCACTGGACCAACAGCGGCTACAGTCTGCATCATGCAAATTAAATAAAGGTTTGGTCCCAAGGTGGTGCTCCGACTGTCTAGTGAGACTGGAGGGTGTTGGGGGGTGGGAGGTCCTTAGGTGAACCCCCAAGGGGAAAGCGGGCCCTCAGCCTTTCGATTCCTCTCTTTTTTGCTTCTCAGCCACAAGGTGAGAGGTTTTGTTCTGCCATACACAGCCACCATGATGGCCCTTTCCCCAAGACAACAGGGCCAATCGTTCCTGCACAAGACCCTCCAGAACTATGAGTTAAAACAAATCTTTTCTCCATACAGGTTCATCATCTCTAATATTTCGTTATAGTCCCAGGAAACTGACTACAAAGGGAAACAAGAGTGATCTGGGAAACATCTGAATCCATGGGCCCCAGCAACCCAGGCCAGCAGCCCCTTCCTCCATCCTGTTTATTCTGCCACCGAGCGAAGTGGACAGCAAAAGTAAACTTCCCTCTTCCCTGTCCTTCTTGCAGGCCAAGCGCCCTGCCTCCCCTTCCTCTGAAATTCTTTTCTTGTGGGAGCAGCAGCAGCCAGGACAAGTCCAGCTGAAGAACGCACTCAGCCTTACCGTAACCAGGCTGCGGCGGTTCTGGAGCTGACCTCCCGTCTCACCTGCCCTCGGCTCTCCGGCCGGACGCTTTCCCGCTTCCTCTGGTTCTCCAGGGCCACCTCCCTCAGATCGTGCAACTCGGCACAGGCAGCGATGGCTCTGTCCACCTGGACCCAGGGACAGAGCAGTGAGGAGGGAAATAGGAGATGGAGAGGAGGGTCAAGGAAAGATGGTGGCAGAGATGAAGAAGAGGAAAGTGAAGACCTAGCAGAGAGCAGGAGGAGGGCACCACAGAGGAAGAGGGACGATATCGCCACCAGTGACAGACCAGACCGCCCCCTCCACTGTCCCCACCCAGGCCCTCAGTCACCTCTTCCACCATCTTCCTTCCCTGGGGCACCATGTGCAGGAAGCTCTGGACCACTTGGAACTGCTCCATGGGCAGGGGCTTGGTCTGCAGGGGGCCAGGCCTGACAAGGCAGGGGCAGCAGCTGATGAGGGCCCCTGAAGGCCTCTGGGACAGTCTCACTGCCCACTCCCTCCCCTGGTGGTCCCCTGGGAAGCACCAGACCACAGATTCCTTCCGAGCCCCACTGGGGGAAGCAAGGGGCACTGCCCCCACCAGGGAAACTGAGGCCTGGAGGGGTCAAGTGCCTCTCTCCAGGTCACACAATCTGTGCTGAACCTGGAAATGAGCTCCCGATTCTGGATCTGGGCTCTGGATGTGTCCCTGTCACCCCAGGGCAGAGCTGCCCCTCCTCCCCGCATCCCACGCTCCCAGGGTCTCAAGTTCCCAGCACTCACTCTGCCTGTGAAGTGGCCCCACTGTGGTGAGACAGCACCAGGGTGCCCAGGACCATGCCCAGGTGGGTCCTGTCCACACCCGAATGGCAGCTGAAGAGGAGGGTGGGGGCAGACCCGTGGGCATCACGGAGATGCAGCAGGCTGGGGGTCTCCTGAGAACAGACCGGGAAATGAGGCAACAGCGAGACCCGACACCATGAGGCTGAGGACCAAGTAGAGGACATCAGCCCAGCCTTTCCCAGAGTCTGCAGCAAACTGGGCTCGGACAAGTGCCTCAACTTCCGGGGCTGTGGCCAGGCCTTGGAGGACAGGACCTCCCCGGGCAGGTGTGTGAGGGCACTGTGTTTGGGGTTGCAAATGACAGCTACTCAGACGCCACTGGACCTGTCCTGAACAGCTGCTATGAGACACAAAGTAAGTAAGGCAGCGCTCTCGCGGCGACACAGACCTGTAATCCCAGCCGTGCAGGAGGCTGAGGAGGGAGGGTCCCAGCCTGGACAACTTAGCAACTCAGTGAGACTCGTCTCAAAATGTGAAAAGGGTTAGAGATGTAGTTCAATAGGAAGGCCCTGAATTCAAACTCTAGCACCACAAAAAATAAAATAAAAATAAATAAAATAAAAAATTTTAAAAATATAAAAAATAAAATAAAAGTAAGAATAAGTAAGACAGCATCCTGGGACAGGAAGGTGACTAGGACTCAGCAAATACCATGTAGAATCTGTGGAGTAAGAATCACCAGCATCACTCAAGAAATGAAGAGCTTCAGGTCTGGGGAGGTGACGGCCAGAAGCCGGGCCCCCAGGGATGGGGGACAGACCCTGCCCTAGAGGATGTGCAAACGCACACCAGCACACCGGTGCACACACAGACACAGCATGCACAAACACCACAAAGGGACACAGAGACACAGATGCCACCATACATCTGACACACCAGACCCCGCACCCACCCAGAAAGAGGCCTCCCCAAGGAAGAAAGTCCCTCAGCCCCGAGCATCTCCAGGGACACGGCCTCCCACTGCACCGCCTCTCCCACTCACTCGCAGGATGCTGACAAAGGCATCAAACTGGGCCTCCAGGGGCGCCCCTTGCTCCGGCAGGGGCAGGCGACGGTACCTGCCAGAGGAGAGCAGCGGCCCGTCAGGCAAGCACCTGACTCCCTTCCCCGTCCACAGGAGATGGGACAGGGAGGAGCCTGGCCTAAACAGACAGGGAAACTGAGGCTGCCACAGGGAGAAACTCAGAGGGGACCCCCGCCAGCCGCCGGGTACCTGAAGGTGGGCTGGAGGAAAAGGGGCCGCTGGTACACCTCCTCGGTCACATGCACGTCGTCCTCACCCCTGACGGCCACAGTGTGGGGCTCCCCCCGCAGGTGCTCTGTGTCATGGTACACGTAATAAGTGTTCCCACTCAGCTGGGCAAAGTCTTGGATCTAGAGGAAGGTGTGGGGGTCAGGGGACAATGACCAGACCTCCAGGACCCAGCTGGGCTCTGGAGGACCCGGGCCACACAGAGGCCACACACGGACTTCTTTTCCTCCGGGAAGGAACGGCACAGCCAGAGCACTCTCTGGGCCCTGCCTGAGGGGCCACTGGCCTGAGGGAAGGCAGCTCCCAGGGGGCCAGGCTGCAGGGCTCTGCCCGGTGGGCAGTAGGAATGCGCAAAGCCACCTGACCGCCAGGGCGAGATCCTGCAAGGCAAGGGGGACAAAGGGACAAGCAGGAACTAAGCGGGCACAGAGGGCACGGAGGGCTGAAAGGGAGGTGGGCAAACAGCGATCCCCAGCAAAGCTCTGGTTCCCGCCCCAGGGGAGTCTCTGAGGTACTGGGACCCCCACATCTTATTTACTCCTTCTGTGGGGTGTCACTGGCCTCAGCAATGCTGTCAAGCCTCCAGGTAGTGGAAGGACAGGAGGACACAGCAATCTCAGAGCCAGACCCCCAGAGGCCAGCAAGAGTGATTCCTCCAGGGCCTCTCAGTGCAGGAGCAACCAGGCTCCTGGGCCTCCTAGTCTAGCAGTCTTCTGCTCCACCTGACCCATCTCATAAAGACGCTGAGTGTGAAGAAGAGCAGGGTGGGGCAGGGGCAGAGAGGGAAGCTGCAGGAAGGCTGTCCTCTGGCCGCCTTGGAGCCAACTTTAAGGCAGCCTCTCACCCAAGCAGGGCAGTGTGGCCTGCGACAGCCAGCAAGGCTGACCCAGCAAGCATGTCCGTCCAGAGCTGTTGTGTAAGCTGGGGCCTCGGCTCCCACACACACCCCTGCCAGCCCTCACCTCTTTCCGGATGGCCAGCTCTGTGCTCTCCACCTGGGCCCCAGGCCCCAGGCCCCGGAGGTTCTCCTGAAGGTTGTGCTTGTCTCGAGGCGTGTAGGACACGAAGTCCTCGTCAGCACGCAGAAAAAGCACAGGCTCCCCCCGCACGCAGAAGATGATGCACTCCTGGTGGACAGAAGCCGTCTCCACTACCCGGCAAAGCCACCACCTTCCACCCAGCTGTGCCCAAACAGTGCCCCCTCCTCGGAGGCCCAGCACTCAACCTGGTTCCTGCAACCTGGCTACGACCCAAGACACAGCTCAGTCCAAACACCACCTGCTCACACACGACCCACCCCCATCCCCTGGCCACCAGAAACCATCCCTCCTCTCAGGGCACATCCTTTGTCCTGCCAGTAGTTCCTACTTAACAGTATGGATCAGTGAAGGCATCTTTTCTCCTTTAATGAACATCCCCCTCCCCTACCCCGTTAGAAACTACATCCTGGCCATTTTCAGGCAGCCACAATTCTCAGTACAGAGCCCTGGATTAATCAAGTGCTTGATAAAAATCAACTCGAGAAATGAATAGGCGCCACCACTGTTATGAATCCAGGGCCACCCAGAAGGCTCATGGTGTTGAAGATGTAGTTGCTGATGGGCTCTGGAAAGGTGCTTGGATCATTAGAGCTCTGAATTCACCAAGGGGATTAATCTGTTGATGAGTCATTGGCAGAATGGGCTACAGGCAGTGTCCCTCACTGAATGAAGCGGGTCACGGGGAGGTGTGGCTTTGAGATATATCCTGTCCCTGGCCCTCTCCTCTCAGGATCCTCTTCTCTCTGGTTCCCAGCTCCCAGAAGGAAAGCAGGTTTCCTCCACACCTCCATCCGCCATGATGGTCCGCCTCACTTCCAGCCCACAGCAATGAAACCTGCCAACCATGGACTGAAACCTCTGACACCATAATCCAAAATAAATTGACCCTCCTTTACATTGGTTTTTCTCAGCTGTTCTTTCAATGATGGAAAACTGACACAACCTCCATGCAATCATTGCTTCACTGACCACACTGACAAGTAGAGCAAGCTGTGTGGCAGAACCTGCCCCTGAGGAGCTGCTGACCCAGAACCATGGGGACTGCACGCAGCCTGCCCTGTCCTGGTCCACTCCAGCCCTCTTCACCTTAGCCCCGGGTCAACTGTGAGTATTGCCCTGGCATCCTGTAGTCACAGTGGCCCCTCAACCCCTGTCCCGGAGACAGCAACATCCTCAGCCTCACTCAGGCAGGCAAGGGGAATCCATGAGAGCAGGTGCTTAGGATCAGATGCAGGATCTGGGTCCTGGGAAGCCCTTGGGAGCTCCATGACCTTGAGTGAGTCACTTATGCTCACAGAGCCTGTTTCCTCCTATGTAAATGAGGCCAGCAGCTGAACATGAGGGCTTAAGTGTTAGCTGTGATCATCCTTTGGCAGTCCTTCCTTCCTTTTCATTTTATTTTATTTTCTACTTTGTCGAAGGGCACTGGGGACTGAACCTAGGGCTTTCACACTCTGTGCTGCATCTCTAGCCTTTGTTTTATTTTGTTTTGTTTTTGAGACAAGGTCTCACTAAGTCATTGAATTGTCCAGGCTGGGTTAGAGCTGGTGGGCTGGAGTGCTGGGATTGTAAGAGGGCAGTCTCCTGAGTTACAAGCTGACCCCTGGTGCCACTGGTGCTGTCACTCCCTCACTTTCTCACAGGCCTCATGATGAGTGTCCAAGGAGCTCCTGACATCCACTCCCATGGCCACACAGGACAAGGCAGTAAACATTTGCCAGGATCCCCAACCATGCCGCCCACAGCGACATCCTGGAAGTCAAGGCCAGGCTACCACTTGCCGTACTCAGATTATGGCCAGGCTCCTCCCAAACCTCTGTCCAGAACTGGAGGGCTGGCTGGGCAGCAGCATTCTTACCTTGTGTCCATCCTTCTGGAGTTTCTGAAGGACCTGCTTGAACCCCGAGAGGCTGGGCTGTCCCATGCCGAACACGGTGAGCCCACCCCGTGCCTGCCGGAAGTTGGGGACCCCACAGCTTCCCGAGGTTCCCAGCACATCCATCTTCTCAGTAACATCCCGCACCAGGAAGTAGCGGCCCTAGCAAGAGAGAGCCACAGTGGGTCACTCAGATGACCCAGGCATCTTCTACAGGAGGGGCTCTGTCCTGGCTCCTGGGCAAAACTTGATCCTAACCTCAAGTTCTCCGTGGGTTCATGGATTAATCAGACAAAATCAGAGAGCTGTGATGGGCATGGATTCACAAAGTGCTGAAAAAGGAAAAAAGACTCCTCCTGAGAGGGCATCAGAGAGGGCTTCCTGCAGGAGGCGGCTCCTGAGCCAGGCCTTGAAAAGCAAGGAGGCAGTACTGGCCTAGGGTATGCGCTAGGGCAGCTTCCCCGGGGAGAAGGCAAAGGTCTCTCGGGATTGGGGGTGCATGGAGAAGGGGCCCTGTGGAGGAGGGAGCTGGGGCACCAAGGAATGAGGCCAAGAAAAACTATGCTGGCCCCTTGCTAGGCCTAACTGGTCCTGAGGATACCAGGTAGGGCGAAGAGATGCAGTGACCACAGAGAAAAGAGGAAAACACTGTCCAGCTAATCAAGCAAAAGGAGGGGTCAGAGGAAGAGCTCACTGCTGGCCAAGAAGTTGCCCTAGGGCCAGGGGTTTAGTCAGCGGCTGCAGCTCTTGCCTGATAAGCACAAGGTCCTCAGTTCAACCCCTGGTGCCAGGAAAAAAAAAAAAAGTTGCCCTAGGTCATCGTCATACAGTGCACCATCTCCAGCAGGCCACAGCCACCCTGCCTGACAGACAGAAAGTGGGGCTCCGATTCCCAGATGGGCCAGAAGCTCCCAGACCTCCTTCACCAAGTGCAGCTTAATGGCTGTTACTAGTCAGGCAGTCACTCGTCCACGGAATACATTTATTCAGAAGCTGCTGAAGAAGTTCTAGCACTGTTCTAAGCCCCTGCACTGCAGTAGCAGATAAGGCAGACTTAAAACTATGAGCCCTCGGGGACTTTATACTTTCTAGGAGATGTGAAGAAAAGTTCCCCAAGCAAGAGGTCTAAAACTTGGCAAGAGAATAAGACAGGGATTCCCGCCCTGGTCTCCCTGGGACCAGCAGCCATGTCTGTTGCCCCTGATGCCCAAGGAGGGAAGCAAAGGTAGGCTGGGGTCAGGCAGGGGGCTGATGGGGAATACAGAGCAGGGGCAAGTGGGATGGGCCCAGGGAACCAGAGGACAAGAGGCCGGGGAGAGTGAGCTATGCTGCACTGCACTGCCCTTTAGGAAGGGGTGAGGTAATGAGAGACGGGGAGAAGGGAGGGAGGAGACCCCTCCCAATGAAGCAGTCAGAAGGAGGGCTGAGGTTGCAAGGGCGTGGTCCAGCCTCACCTGCACCAGGTAGTGCTCAGGGCTGGCAGCCGAGAGCCGGCCCAGGGTATAATGGGCCTTGAGCGGCTCGTCATGGATCTGGAACTCCTCCTTGCAGTTGTACCTGCCGGACCACAGAAGAAACCAAGTCAGACAACTTCCATGTTAGGCTCACCTCCACCACCGCAAAGCCCAGAGCAAGGCCACCCATCCACCCACGTAGCTGCCCATTTGTGGCAGACTGACCCTCATCCACCAGTAGCCACTCTCCCCTTCTTCGGACACAGAACCCAAGATGGCCATGACTGGGGGGAAGGGGAACTGGGTCACTCCTTGCATCCGGTCATGTGACTGAGCCTCAGCCAATGAGATGGGAGGGAAACATGATAGGAGCAAATTCTGGGCCACCAGCAAAGGGAATGCCTTCCAGTTTGTCTTCTGTCTTTCTCCACGACCCAAATCCAGCAGTAACAGCAGAAGGAGCACAGCCATCTCAGACCGCAGAGATAGAAGGCACAGGCACTAGGCAGTGCGGCCGACCGCAGGGCTGCCATACCAGCCTGGACATTCCAGTGAGAGGGGAGCCTCTGTCCTGAGTAAGGCATCCTATGGGGGGTTCCGCTGTTACGGTGACCCATCCTGGAACCTGCTAAAAATGTTGTCACTGAGTAGTCCCTCCCTCCGACGGTGCCCGGAACAATCGCGCACTGTCCATTACACTGCCTGGCTCGGGGGATCAGAAGGCAGGTGTTAAGTGTGAATGCCAACGCTGCTTCTTGGTAACTGAGTGGCCTTGGATATCAGTTCGATTTCCAAGCCTTCCTGCCTCCTCAGACTATGGCGAGGGCTGCGTGCACTGTGACGTAGGTGCCCCGCCCAGAACACAGTAAGCACACAGGAATATAATCACTGTCACCCACGGCAGTTCCCCTCCATACGGGGCCAGTTCAAACAAACCCACGGGAGAAAAATCACACTTTCTGAAGGCAGTAGGCCAGGCAAAACTCCACAGTACTGTCAGATGACTGTCTCAACGCACAAACCTCACAGAGTTTAGGCTATAGTGTCAGGGCCTCTTTGCCAAAAGACATCTGGGAGAGGCAGAGGGCAGAGCTGATGGCCAGAGGAGCACTAGACTAGACCAGGAAGCAGGAGACCTGGCTTCCACTCCAGCTCTGCAGACATACAGTGGGTAAATCTCACCTTGAAACCCAATTTTCATATCTAAACCAGTTTCTGCATCGGATCTAAAAAGCATTAGATCAGGGTTCCACAAACCCTTCCCACAAAGGCCCGGACAGTGAATGTTTCAGGCTACTGAGGCCACATGTGGCCTCTGCCACACTCACTCAATTCTGCTGTTGGAAGGCAAAGCATTCCACAGGTACACTGTGGGAATGGTAGTGTATCAATAAAACTTTATTTATATTAACAGGAGAGGGGCTAAACTGGCCTGCAGGAGGCAGTGTGCTGATCACACTACTGGATGATCTCTAAGGTCCCTTCCACCTCAGTCTGCACCCCAGCAGTAGATATGGCTCCAGGGATGCATACAACACTTGGAAATGGATCTTCACAGCTGGCCAGAGCTGTTCCGAACCACACCAAATACTGTTAATGTTACCTCTGTTTACGTTGATAAGCAACTTGGGGCCCAGACAGGGAAAAGGGCCACAGAGCAGAGAAAGGTTGCAGCCCTGGGCATGTACTTTCCGCGCTGTCCCCAAACCTTGTCTGTTAAAACAGAGACCCCCATAGCAAGTCTCTTTCATGTGACATAACTTTCCTCTCCTTTTCAGAGCACCACAGATTTTTATGGCTGCCCTTTCCCCAGCCCCAGGCGAGCAGACAGGCTCTATCCCCCACAACCCCTCTGACCCACCCCATCTTCTAGAGCACTGCAAAACTTCTGCATGTGCCACATACTGAATTCACAGCTCATCAAGTCCTACATCCCGCCAGAGGCAGAGGCTGTGGAAAGTGCTAGGCTCTCTGACTCCCCAGGGGACAGATTTAATGTCCCTTCCATCTCCCTGTCCAGCTCCTGCACCCGTTCCCGGCAGCTCCACGAGATAGACGGGCTTCAGGGCTCTTCAGGACCCTCTTGCTCTGGCTGCGGCTCTGTGTCCAGGTCTGTCCAAAGGGGCTGCCACAACAAACCCTCCACCCCTCAGGGACTGTTCCATCTAGGAGCATCAACTAGCACCTCCCAGTTTCTTTAAGCCCAAGGCCCTTAAACAACCTAGCATTAGCCTCAGCCCTGAGCCACAATGGCTGGCTCTGAAAGCAAAAAGGTCTACATTCCAGGTACCTAATACATAGAATATATTTCCTTTAAAAATGTTCAACCAAAATCATCTTCACAAGGCTGTTCCTCCTGCTCCTCCCCCTGCTCCTCGCTGGCTGCACCATGATAACTAACATGGGCTCAGAGACACATAACGGAGAGCCAGCTTGCTCGGTGTCTCTGGGCCCGAGCCTCCATTTGGGAAATAGCAAACTCCACTTGTAAGCACTGAGTGTGTGGACTACTGCACCTCCATTCGCATCCCCAGGGCCTTGGTCACACTCCCCCTGCCACTCACGTGATCACGACAGGGGCCACCTTGTTGGGAATGATGGACTTGGCCTTGCTGTTGTGCAGGCTCATGGTCTGGACAGCGTGGATGCTGAATGAATGCCGGCTGTCCACTGTGCTGCCCCCCTGGAGACCCTCAAGGGGGGCACCCGCCGAGACTGTCTGCTGGGCTGTGCTGGCTGTCGTACCCATAGTCAGCCGGCAGCCTCAGGACCCAAGACCTGCGGGGAGAGAAGACATGCAGTGTGGGTGGGGATGGAAGAAGCCATTTCAGGAAGGGACCCGGCCCACCCCGGACCTGCCACCTACAGCAAGCAGCAGCCACCACTGCAACTTAAAACACAGCAGGCCTGACGCCACCACCCTGGGTTCAGAAAGGCTCGCAGGGTGGCTGCCATGTGCCTGGCCTCCTGCTGACGCTTTGGGGGAGTCATGGCCAGAGAGAGACACAAAGAGCAACCCCTGGCAAAAACAGGACAGTAAGAACATGAGGTCAGAGACATCCAGCGAAGGTGAACTATCAGTAAATCAGGCACCGAAAGAAAACACCACTGAGCTTGACACTGGCATGTGCATGGGACTGGGGAGGCGGCTGGGCATCCCAGGCGTTAGCAATCTCCCCGTGCAGCTCCTTCCCGAGCACACACCGAAGGATGGACCACCAGGTCGTGTGGGTGACGGGTGTTGTTCCTAAGAACACAGCACTGGGAAGAGTCTTCAGCTGCCAGTAAGGCATGTGCAGACCGCTCCAAGCTGCCGTGGAATGGACTCCGTAGCCCGAAGACCAAAGCGACCCTGGGGACAGGACAGCTGGAGCAGCTGCTCAGCACAGACCTGAAACTATGCCGCCCTCACTGTCCGGGGACTCGCCTGGGGGTGCTCGGTGAGCTCTCTCCAGAGAGATCACAGACAACTTCTAGTCCACCTGCTTGCCTACATTTTCTGATTTTTCTTCTCTGGACATAGGGTAATAAAGGTAAAACCTCTTTAAAGCAAACACCTAAATTCATGTGTGGGTAAGGGGGCCAGGATGACTTCGAGGAGCTGGGGGTGCGAGTGACTCAGAGCCAGGCATGCTGGGACGGGAGGGGCCGGGAAGTCCTTGCAACCCCACAGAGCACTGATGGTCCAGGACAAGAGGACAATTTGCCCCCCCTTCCCCTCAGCCCCCGGCAGCCTGGGTGATGGCTCTGCTCTGTGCATGAGAACAAAAACACCTCCCAGCTGCCTGTAGTGGGGACAATCTACTCACAATCACTCTGTCCACACCCACCTCCCTCCTGTGACCAGCAGGGGACAGTGAGGTCCCAGGGTCAGCAAAGCCAGGGTCAGTCCAGTCTGCAGGCTGACCTCACCGTACCCAGAATGAAAGCCCCCCCAGCCCCCGGCAGGTGCTCCCAGGCCGCCCCCAACCATGTACTGGGGCCCCTTCCCACCTCTCACCCTGGGGACTCTCAGAGAAAGAGTGACTACTACCAGCTCACCATCCTCCCAGAACCTGCTCAGATCACAGCTGGGAGAGGTTCTGCTCCCTCTGGAAAGTCCCCTGTCAGCCCTGTCATCCTAGAATGTTCCCAGGAGCCTCCTGACTGAGGACACCACCACAAGCACTTTGTGTTCCAGCACTTCACACCCTGCCCAATCCCCAGGCCCACCCCTCTGCCTTGTTTGTTTTGTTCTTTGTCAAAGGTGGAAAAAATGAGCCTCTATGTTCCCAAACCAAAAAACTGGTGGCGCAGGGAGGGAGAGGGGCTCACAGGGGACCCCAGCTGGCAACAGCAGAGCTGGGCACTTTCTCTCCACCTCATCAGCTGCCAGGCCCCAAAGAGCACAGCCCAAGTTTCCCAGGCCACTCCCGCCCAGGGTGTGTATGGGAACAGCCTCAAGCCTGGGGCACAGGGAACAGGAAGGACCCACAGGAGGCCACAGCTGCAGGGCCAAGGCCAGGCCTGATGGGTCCCAAAGGGCTCAGTTGGCCTGATACCTCTGCCTCTTGTCCCCCCTCATCTGCCACGCATCTCAGGCCCCTCACCTCACTGGGGCTCACAGGCAATGACAAGCCAACAGACAATACAGATGTGCACAGCTGCAGGAGCAGAACAAGTCGCTAGGGGCCGGGGAAGGACAGTACTCTGTGAAAACTGAGCCCATCTCCAGCATATCTGGAGGGGTGCAGTCCTGGCTTCTCACTCTGTAAGCCTCTAAGACTGAAACCCCTCAAACCCAGGTAGAGGGAGCCTTACCGGCTCAAGAGCCTTCCTCCTGCCAGCCACGTGCTGTGGGGTCCGGGCAGCTTCCTTCTCCTCTCTGGGCCTCAGTGTTTCGGTGGTAAAATGACAGTGAGGGATGAGTGGGCCTGAAGGCTGTTCCAGCTTCAGGGGCATCTGGCTCCTAAAATCAGCCATCCTAGTGATTGCAGTCCTGCTGTCCACTACCAAGGACAGTGTTCGGCAAGCAGGAGGGCTGAGTGGGCTCCCCAGCGCCAGTCCTCTCCTGGGGGACCCTGGGGGTGGCAGGCTGAGTCAGACAAGACTGTAGAGGCAGGTCCATGAGCCTGGGTGGTTTATAAACAATGATGCCCTGCTAGGCAGCACCACGCTGCTCTGACTGAAAAAATCAATTTAAAAGTAGGAAACGTTCAACGAGACATAGCAGCACACACCTATAATCCCAGGACTCTGGCAGGCTGAGGCAGGAAGAGCGAAAGTAGCCTGGGCTACTTAGCTCCTGAGTCCCTGAAAAAGGAGCTGAGGACATAGCTCCATGTGAAAGTCCTGGGTTCGAGCCCCACTCCACGTCCCATAGGAAAGACCTATTTTGGCTCAAAGAGTTGCAGGTTTCAGCCCAACTGCTTTGGGGACCATGGTAAAGCCACAAACCATGGTGGAGCACATGGCAAAGGAAGGCCTCAGGATGGACACCCCAGCTGCCAGGTCACACACTGTTCCATTTAAGCTGAACCACAGAAGAGGGGCCAACTCTTACACCTCCAGGGCCAATTCCCAAAGACCAGTTAAAGATGGCCAAAAGATTGTAAGATGCATGTGAATACCAAACACACGTATTAAAAGACATTTGGGCCATTTTTAAAGACGGTCAATACCAAGCTCTGGCATCGGGGACTCTCATACACTGCTGGGGACACGGAAGATCCCACAGCTGCTCTGAGAAACAGCTGCGCATTTCTCACCAGCGTAAACATTCACTTTGTCGGGTGTGGTGGGGCACACCTGGAACTCCAGCAGGAGGATCGCCGAACTGAGGCCCACCTGGATTAGTGAGACCCCACCTCAAAGGAGGGAAGGAGACAATTTCTAACAGAAGAAAGAAACAAAGAAAGACTTTCTAACAGAAAGAAGCAAAAGAAAGAGAGAGAGAGAAAAAGAAAAAGGAAAGACAGAGAGAGAGAGGAGGAAGGAGGGAGAGGGAAGAGCCGCTGTGGGTGGGGTTCCTGGTTCCAGGCCACCTCCACCCCTACCCCGCCCAGAGCCCCAAGTCCCCGCAGCCCTGAGGGCAGCCCTCAGACAGCCCCAGGTCCTAAGGGCTGAACCCAAAGCCGACCAGCGACCAGCACCAGCGAGCACAGGCAGAGCCGGCACAGCAGGGACTTCAAAATCCACACCTGGCTGGGCTCGCAGCAGCAGTTCCTGCTCCGTGTGGCACATGGCTCTGGTCAAACACTGGCTGTATCCCATTTCCATCACCCATCAGTCATGCAACCTACAGCGCAGGGTCCAGCGGTCCGAGCCTCAGTCTCCCCTTACAGACCGAAAACCACAACAGCCCTTCCTTACTGGGCTGCGCGAGAAGGAAGGAAGTGAGTGTGTGTAAAGCGACTCCTCGACAGCCCAACACACCGCCCTCTCCAAGCGCCTCCAGCACCCCTGGCTGCCACAGAGCCGCCCCTGCACAGGCAGGTGGGGGCAGGGTCGGAGGAAGAAGCCTGCTGGCCCTGACCCCAGACACACAGCAGGGTGGCAGGGGCCCCACTTTGGTCACAGGATGAGCCCTCCTCTCTTCACTGCACTTTGTAGCGACCCACCCCGGGAAGGCTGCCGTCTGCTCCCAGCTTCCTCAGGGCCCAGTGAGGCCAGGCCAGCTCAGCTCTGGGACAGGCAGGTCCCCCGCCCCACAGAACAGGTCAGTCCCCACCCCCAGTCCCAGCCACCAGGCCACCAATCAGTGACACAGTCCCTGCAGGACTCTCCTTCCCTCTCGACCCCATGATCCCGTTCTGTGGTTGCGGGAAGACCCTGTGACACCCCACTCCAGATCCCGTCACTCCCACCACCCCAACCCACGCCCACATTCCCCTTCTGTGACCCTCCAGCCCCAGCCAGATCCTCCACGTTCTCCCTCCTCCTTGGGAAGCTCTTCTTCTGTATTCTTCCGTCCCTACCTACCCGGGCTCTACATGATGCAGAGGTTAAAGCCCAGTTCCTCCAGGAAGCCCTCCCTGACTGCACACACACTCTGCCTCCCAATCCCAGCAGCCTGGGTGAGCATCACAAAAGCAGGGTCCTCCTTTCCCTGCTGTGCACGGTTCCTGGCAGAAGCCATGCCTGTGTCCTTCTGGCCAAAGGACCAGCTCCTGAGCAGAGGAAGCTGGATCCATAACTGCTACTGGAAGGAATCAAGCCCGAGACAGCAGGGCAGGGTCCCTGTCCCTTCACCTCCATCCTGCCCAGCTCTCGCGAGGTGACACAGCTCAGCAGAGGCAGGGCCACTCGCCTCTCCCATTCCCTTCATCTCCATGGCCCTCAGACCTTTGCTTCACAACCTCCAGCCTCCAGCCTGCTCTTTAAGAAGAGATGGGTTTAAAAACTAAATTAAAGGGGCAAGGGATATAGCTGAGCAGCACAGGGCCTGCCTTGCAAGCGTGAGGTCCTGAGTTCCAGTCTCAGCACTAAATTAAAACCTACAACTAAATTAAGCTGAGCATGGTGGTGGCATGTGCCTATAACCTCAGCTACTCAGGAGGCTGAGGCAGGAGGACCACGAGTTTGAGACCAACTTGGGCAACTTACCAAGACCTCATCTCATCACAACAACAGTAACAACGCAAGTAAATAAAAGCCCTCTGGGAGCTGGGGTGGGAGGAGACCCTTTACCTGCTAAGTTATGTTTCTGAAATGTGTTTGTTCTTTCCAAACAGGAAGAGTTTAAAAGCCAAAAAGAGAGATGGAGACCATGTGGAAATGGGGCAGCAGTGTGGCTGAATTCTAGGTTTCAGCCTGCAAAAACGGGGGCTCCAAGTGCTTGCCACAAAGCACAGTCATCGCTGTCACAGCCTGAGGTGTTGAGTCTGGGTGGGCTTGGAGGGGACAAGTGAGGGAAGGAGACACAGCCACCAGCAGAGAGGTCTTGCAGGCGGGAGTGGGTCAGAGTGCCACTGGGCCACTGGGCTGGGAAGTGCGGGTGGCTGCAGGGCCCTTCTCTGGGAAGGGTGAGGGGTGGCGGCTCCAGGGGTGACACTCAGCACCAGCACGGCGGGGTGGGCGGACGCAGCCACCTCTTGGGCACAACCCATAGGTTCCAGAATGTGGGAGCTCTCCTAGCATTCTCCAGGCTCAGCACGGGAGGGCCGAGGGCCAGCACTGCTTCGCCCCCACAGGTCTAGAAGCAGAGGTGGCACGGGCCATCATAGGCTTCCGAGGACAACCAAAAAAACCCCAAACGCAAAGTGTGCACTGGCAAGAGTCAGGTTACTGCAGCAGCTCAGGAGCCCAGGCAGAAGAGTCAGTACCTCTGATGCCACCGTGACTCTGGGGCCAGACCAGTTAGAGAGAGTGGAAAATGTCAACTGTGGAGGGGGTTTTTGCATTCTTCTAACCTGTCTGTGGGTTTGAAGTTCCTCAAGTTAAAAACAAGGAGTTAAATAACAGTTCAAAACTAAAGTTTTAAAAAACAATCGTATTAGCCAGGTGTGGTGGTACATGCCTGTCATCCCAGCACTCTGGGAGGCTGAGGCAGGAGGACCACAAGTTTGAGCCCAGTCTGGGCAACTTTGCAACTTAATGAGACCCTGTCTCCAAAAACAAAAAAATAAAATAAAATAAAAATGGGGGAGGGTGGGGTTTTTTTGTTTTGTTTTGGTTTTGTTTTTGTGAGGCTGTCCTAGAAGCCGGTTTCCCATGAAGCCCTCCTAGCTCTGCCCCTGGGGACTCAGAGCACACATCCACCCTGGAAGGAGGAAGCAGGCCAGGGGGGAGCAGGCTAGGGGGGAGCAGGCCAGGGGGGGTCCTGTGGGCCATTTCTTTGATCCTCACAGCTCTGCATTTCCAACTCTGATCAGCACGTCAATAAAAATCTGTGTCTCTGGCTTCTGAAGACTCCAAGAATCACAACAGCAGGCCTGGATCTCTCCAGGGGCCCTGGGGTCCACTGGGCCAGGACACACAAGCACCCAGCCTCCCTGGCCCTGGAGACCTGGGCGTGGGGCTCCTGATCTCAGCCTGGCACTGAGCAAGCCCATGCATCACATCGGCACTCAGCAGACCAGACCCAGGACCAGCTAACAGGGCACAAGAGCTAGTGTCACACACCGAGTCCCAGAATCCTTCCTTAGGAGCCCCCCCTTTTCTCCCGTCTTTCAACCTGTTGCCTGGAACACAATGTGACAACTCAACCTTCGCGGCCATGTTGAACCATGAGCACGTGCAGTCACATCCTAAAAATGGTGGGGACCAAGTTCCTGAGGAAACAGAGGAGCACAGCCACAGTGCCAGACCTGGTCTGCAAAGTCCAGGCTTAGAACGCAGAAATAAACTTCCATCCTGTGTAAACCACTGTAATTTAACTTTTCCTACTTGTTGCAGCCAAATCTAATCCTGAGCTAAGCACACTGTTATCTTTTGGTTTAACCCTTGGTGACCACATGGCCACAGGACTTTTTTTTTTTTTTTTTTTGAGACAGGGTCTCACTATCTACTTCAGGCTGGCCTTGAACTCACTATGTAGCCCAGGGTGGCCTTGAACTCATGGAGATCCTCCTGCCTCAGCCTCCCCAGAGCTGGGATTCCAAGTAGGCACCACCACACTCAGCTAGAACTTATTTCTTCCCCTCTTGCAGGAGAACATCAAACTTCTTTGCTGGTGAGGGCAGACTGTGCCGTGGGTCTGGGTTCTGGCAGATCAACTCCAGAATCCAAAGACTGGAGGAGAGGGAGGCACAGAATACAGATTCCCACCACCAGGCCCCGGAGGCACCTGTAGAGAGTTCCAAACAGCTAAGCAGTGTTAGGTGCTGTGGCCTCCACTGCTCTACAAAGGCAGGGAGAGTTCACAAGTGCCCCCTGACCGAAGACAGCGTTGCTGCTGTTTCAGGGCCCTCAGAACCAGACCTGGAGCTCCAAGAGGTGCAGCGCTGAAGGATCCTGGGGGACACAGGACAAAGAGGGGCAGCACTCACTGCAGTCAGCAGAAAAGCAATCCGAGGCCCGCGCTGGCAGCTCCAGGCCAGAAGGCTGGCAGGAACTAACTCCAACCCCACACCCCACGGGTGACCTCACAGGGACCCGGGTGCATTTCAAGCTGCTGGGGAGAACCCCGAGCCCCGGCTGGCACCTGCAGCCACTGCTGCTGCCCAGTCTAAACCCAGCATTCAAAACCCCTTCCCACCCTCACTACCCCAGCCTCTAGGCAATCAGCACTGCAGGAGGAGCTCAGCAAAGAGGCGCTGGGAAAGCGGGGGTGGACCTCCCTCCACCCTGACCTTCAGAGAGGCCTCACAGTCGGGGCCACAGTTCGCTCCCACATGGAAAATGAGGGGATGGAAAAGACAAGTGGTTTTCCATTGTGTTAGCAGCCAAATCCTTCGTGCAAAATGAATGTTTTGGACAGTGTGGTATTGTACACCTGTAATCCCAGCACTTGGGAGGCTGAGGCCGAAGGATCACTGCAAATTCAAGGTGACCCTGAACTACACAGCAAGACCCCATCTCAAAACAAACAAATAAACAAACAAATAGCACAGACAGCTGGGAACAGAGGAGCCCCAACAAAGAGGAGGCTCCAGAGCTGCTGGCCAAAGCCACTCACAGCATCAAAGACCTTGCAGGACACCTGAGGCCCTTCCTTCCCCGTCTCCACACCCCGTGTTCCCAGGTTCCATGTGAGAAGTGTCAGTTCCCATGCCCTACTCGCACCCCACCCGTCCAGCAACCCCAGTGGATGCCCCCCACTTCCCGTGCTCAGCCTGTGCTCCCCAGCCCTGCCCCAGCCTGGGGTTGGTAAGAGCAGGCTGCCGATCGCCTCCCCGCATCCTGACCTCCTCCCGTCCCAAATCCACAGCTCACAAAGGCTCCAAGGGGCACTGCCCAGTGAACTCCCACTCGTCCACTGTCTCGCTGCAGCTCGGAGCAGCCCCGCACACAGCACAAGCATGGGCTGCAGCCCCACTCAAGGGCTGGAAACACCGAGGCCCGGAGCTCTGCACCCTGTGTAACAGCAGCTCTCCCTAGCGCACTGGCTCGGAAGCCCCCATTGCTCCCTGAAACCACCCGAGCTACCCAGCAGACATCAGGAGACCCAGAGCAGGGCCCCGAGGAAGGACAGAACATGCCGAATCCAAGGCTCCCCCTGCTAGCCAGATGCTGAGGACAGGGAACAATGGAGCTAAAAATAGTTCCATCCATCTTGGGGCGAGGGTGAGCATGGCCAGCTGCAGGAAACATCTGTCTCAGTTTCAGAACAACTCGGAGGAAGTCACCACGCTGCAGGGTTCCCTTCTGTGGGGTGAGCTTGGCAGCATAAAACTTCCATGTGGCTGTGACACACCTATAATCCCAGCTGGTACTCAGGAGGCTGAGGCAGGAGGATTGCCCAGTGCAAGTCCAGCCCGGACAACTTACTTAGCAAGACACTGTCTCAAAGGAAAAGGGAGAGAGTATGAGGATATAGCTCAGCGGTAAAATGTCCCTGGGTTCAACCCCCAGTACCAAAAACAAACAACAACAACAAAACTTTACAGGGCTATGTCCAGAGCGGGCTCAGACCAGCTGGGCACTTGCTCTGGGCCTCATACAATAACACCTCACACTCACACTCACACACACACACTCAGAGTCCTGTCCCACCCCTGAGCACCAGCATGCGTCCAGGAAACAGCAGCACAGTCCAGAATCTGCTCTGTTCCTCTCCTTGCACAGAGGAGGAAACTAAGGTGGACATGCAGGGACCTGCCCGTAGCCACAGAAACAGTGGGCACCTGGCTGGGGACCAGATGCCTCCCATGCCTAGTCCTCTGCACCTCCCTGGCCAGCGGCCTCACCCGGCATGGCCATCCAGCACCCGGAAGACCCTGACAGGCCGAGCTCTCCCGCGCCAGAGGATGAAGCACCAGGGCACAGAGGAGAGATTTTCACACCAAGGACTTCAGGCAGAGGAGGGATGGTGTGGCAGCAATCCCCGCTGTCACCCAGCAGTCCCCACCCCTTCTCCGGCCCTACAGCTTTCCAGTCCCACCTGCACAAAATTCCAGCAGCGTGAGCTCCTCACAGTCCCTGGCCCAACAATCCCTTTGCAAATACTTAATAAAGAAAACTAAAATTAAAATAATGGGAGGAGCCAGGTGCGGTGGCTCACACCTATAATCCTGGCACTCGGGAGGCTGAGGCAGGAGGATCATTGTGAGTTCGAGACCAGCCTGGGCTACCAAGTGAGCTCAAGCCAGCCTGAACTGCATAGCGAGACCCTGTCTCAAAAAGGAAAAAACAATGGGAGGGGAGCTCAGCCGGAGAGCACTTGCCTAGTACACATGTGGCCGCGTCCCCTTCCCAGACCAGAAACATCGTTAGTTCATCAAAGCTGAGGTAAAGCTCGGGCAGGGCTGGGTATCAGCGCGGGGCAGCAGGGAGACCTGGCACAGCACAAAGGTCCTGGGGCCCCGCCAGGCCTGCTGCCGGCAGGAAGCCTGTGGCTGCACACTTGCCCACTCTTCCTCCGCCTGTCCACCTGCCCCGCATCCCCTTCTTTGCCCACCCATGTCCACCCCACCCAGCCCCAGCTCAGGCTTCAAGCACTGCAGGCTTCAGTGGCATCCTGCAGCCCACCCAGGGGACCTGGCACAAAACAGCCGCTTGAATGAAAAAACTGAGATTTTAAAAGAAGAAGAAAAAAAGGATCAACTTTGTAAAATTGTAGAAACAGCATTTTCAGTCCCTGCGGTGTTGGTAGTATGGGATTCTAAGAAAGTCAAGACAACACAAGGAAGAGTCCTA
>PVLA01004721.1:103915-167774 GCA_004027455.1 Hydrochoerus hydrochaeris
TCTTCAAAGCCTCATGCAGTCACAGGATTTTTTCAGAGGTGGCTGAATCTAGAGCGTGTGATTGATTCATAGTGCAATGCTGGGATTGAGGATGGTGACTGTCCGATCCGTCCACTGACTGGATTGGCACCGCCCTAATCCTGGTAGACTGGATACAGTGTAAGGGACAGAAAGAAGCGTGTCTTGTGTTGTCTTGCTGCTTTTGCTGTCTTCCACTGCCCTGAACTGTTGTCCCTCTGCCATGTGCCACCCTGCCTTGGGGCCAGCTGATTATGGACTGAAACCTCTACAAACTATGAGCTAAATAAACCTTTCCCCCTTTCAATTTTGAGTGTCAGATATTTTGTCTCAGCAAGAGACAAAAGTAACTAAGACAGTGACCCTGCAGGTCTCCTGAAAAGCAGGACCCACCCAAGGGAGACGATCACTGGATGGGACCCCTCGGTCTCATTCATCAAGTCACACCCTGGGCTATCCCTGTCACTCGGAGGGACAAGAAAAATGGGACATCTACAAAGGCCCTGAGCCCTTCACTCACTCCCGAGGACCAGATGGCATTAGCTCTCTAGCAGGGTCCAAAATCAGGAGCTAAGATTTCCTCACCCCAAATGGCTGTCACCTCTAGTCTCCCCCCCACCATCAAGCTCTTTCTTTCAGGTTCATTAGGGGAAGAGTAACAATGGCAGCAGTTGACACACCCTGGACCCCTGGGGAAGACAAAGCCTGGGTCTACCATCCAAGCCCCAGATGCTGAAACCATGCTCCCTCCACAGGCCTCGGGGGTCCCAGGGCCTTCCTTCAAGGGGCCACCGAGTCACAATTCTCATGACAGAGGTGGGGGGGGGACTCTACTGCTCCTTCCCCCAGGACTGAATGGTGATGGTACAAAGCCACACTGGGAACACTGCCACAGTCTCAGCCAGAAGTGGTCCAAACATGACCGGTCTCACTGTGTGCTGCATGGATATGTATTAGGAGTGACAAAGTACACAAGTGTCACAAAGGGGATGAATGACTCCTCTCGCTGAACCCCAACCCTTGGGGCCACATCTGTCAGATACCTGGGAGACGAAATGGGAAGTTCCAGCTGCACCATGCCTGCTCCCAGGGACGTGACCAGGTCTGGAGGAATCTCACATGAGCTTGGCACTGAACTGGCATTTTTGGTCCAGAAGACTCAGCCGTCATTTGAGAAAATACCCAGCAGATAGACAATTTTGAGTAACTCTTTGATGTGATTTTGTAGGAACAGTCACTGAGGAAATACTGATGTCACAAAATCACATCAAACCGAGCATAATGGCTGGCACACACCTATAATCCCGGCATTTGGGAGGTTGAGGCAGGAAGATTGTTATGAGTTTGAGGTCAGTTTGGGCTACAAAGTGAGCTCAAGGCCAGCTTGAACTGCATAGTGAGACCCTGTCTCAAAAAGATAAAAAAAAAAAAAAATCACATCAGTCACTCAAAATACAACACCATCAAAAGATTTCATTGTCACAAAGTCCCAAAACGCTATGTTTCCAAGTTGCAACTAAGAACCTACCACTTGCAGGAGTTTTATACAGTTATATAGTAACAAAGGAAAATATCCACAGGCCAGAGAAACAGATTCCTTTTTCCAACCAGGTACTTCTGTGAAGCTGGATTTCCAGGAAGTGACACACTGGACATAGGAACAGCGCAATCAGCTGGCTTCTCCCAGGCTCATAGGTTTTTTGTTTACTTTTGAAAAGAGTTAATTTTCCAGACAATTTTTTTAATTTATGTCAACATATGAGGTTTTTTTGGATTGGGGTCTTTTGTTTGTTTTTATTTTTGCAGCTCTAAGGATTGAACCCAGAGCCTTGCACATACTAGGCAAGTGCTCTACCACTGAGTTACACTCCGAGCCCTTTGAAATTTTTATTTTTTTAAAGGAATTTATAAGTAATATGGTTTTGGCGGGGTAGAGGTGTTGGGGGTTTTTTTGTTTTTCTTTTTTTATTTTTTATTTTTGAGACAGAGTCTCGCTACATAGTTCAGGCTGGCCTTAAACTTGCTACATAGCCCAGGTTGGTCACAAACTCTCAGTCATCCTCCTGCCTCAGCATCCCAAGTGCTACAATTACAGCTGTGCAGCACCACAGTTGGCCTAAGTAATATGTCTTACAGGAACTCAGTTTTAACTCCTAAGGTGGTAAATGTCAATATATGTGGGTAGCTCAAACAAAAGTTTTGTGGAGGTCCTTGATTTTTTTTTTTTTTTGTAATGGGGATTGAACTCACGACCTCCCATTTGCCAAGCAGGCACTTAATGCCACTGAGCTAAACCCCCAGCCCAGGGTCCTTGATTTTTAAGAGTGTAAAAGAAATTAACAAATGTACAAGTAAGGGGCCAGGGATTTATCTAGCTCAGAGGCTCAAGCGCTTGCCTGGTAAGCATGAGGTCGTAAGTCCGATCTCCATTATCAAAAAAAGAAAGAAAGAAAGAAAGAAAGAAAGAAAGAAAGAAAGAAAGAAAGAAAGAAAGAAAGAAAGAAAGAAAGGAAGGAAAAAAACCAAATGTACAGTAGCTGTGATTCATCTTCAAAATAACCTTTGGCTTCTGTGTATCAGCCTCACACCCATTTTGCAGGCAGACACAATGAGAAACAGAGGTCCGGATAATGTGCCTGAAAGTAAACAAGTCACCGAGCAGGAGATCAAAGCCAGGCAGTGCAGCTTGCCCGGGCATGCCTGGCTGTTTGTTGAACTCTTGGCGACCAAACTGAACCCCTCATGCATGCTAGACGAGTGCTCTGCCACTGAGCTACACCCCAGCCCTGAGTGACACTCACCCTAACCTGCCTCTCCCCTAGCGCTTGCTCCTAAAGGAAGTACAGAAAAATGAAGGATGATGCATTATAACGGAGACCAAAGAAAAATACAAGTAAATATTTCTGCAATGTCAGACCAGAAAAGAACTTTCTACAGAACATGCTAGAGGTAAAATACAAATTTAAATATTAATAGACTTCAAGGCGTGAACAAAAAGTACAGTGCTGAAATTAAAAAATGTTAAATGCATTAAACTAAAAGACACGCTGCCATGGTTTGAGCACCCTCATGCACCGCTCTCCCCACTTCTGAAGCAGCTCCGGACGTCCTCTTCCAGCATCTTTGCACGGCTGCTCACTGCCTCAATCAGTTCAAACATTCGTGGCGTTTCCACCAAATGAACGCACGAACTTGTGCTCTCACCAGATCTGGCACAAGGCAACTCTGGCTCTTCCCCAGTGTCGAAATCACCACGCACAGTAAATGCTCTGACCCAGCTCAGGATACCAAGGCAGCCACCACGGCGAAACTGAAGGCGCTCCTGGAGGAGGGCACCCCAACTGCCTCCACAGCGGCCAGAATGATGGGATAAGCAACGCTCCAAGTGAAAAGCACTGTGTGTGCAGAGGACTGATACAACCCACAAAGTCAAAAGGCAAACGATCAATCAGATCAAAATGTTTTTAACATATCTGTGTTACGTGTCTCATAAAATGTGTACTCTTTTCAAGTAAATGAAAAAAGGAGCACAGTTGTCCCCCAGTCCCCTCCCAGGGCACCCTCCTCCCCAGGGCCAGACTCCCCGATGCTCCAGGCCCTCACAAAACCTGTTGGCAGTATCGGCATTTAACCCACACCCATTTCCTGTGAACCCCAAGAAATCAGGGCTGTGTTTCTTATGATACCTGATACAGTGTGAACGCCAGGGACCTTATTGTCACACTGTATGCTTCAGGGAATAACAAGAAAAAGAAACCTGCACATGCTCAGTATGGATGCTGGTTTTCTTTTCCAGTTATCTTAAACCTAGTATTTCTGGTTGACTGCACCGTGTGAGATCCACATATATGGAGACTGACTGTACACCTCCTGAGTGAGATGCAAGTGGGCACTGGTATGAGCTGGTCACCTGAGCATTCTAGGAGGCTGAGGCAGCGTGGTTTCAACCTGAGGCCAGCCTGGGAAATTTACTGAGACACTGCTCAAAATAATTAAGAAATAAAAATAAAGATTTAAGGGCTGGGGATTTAGCTCAGTGGTGTGAGCGCCTGCCTGGCAAGCGCAAGGTCATGAGTTTGATTCCTGGTACCAAAAAAAATAAATAAATACGTAAAGATTTTAAAAAGAGCTAAGACATGAACCCCCATGAAATTTTTTTTAAAAAGGCTAAGAAGGCCAAGTGTGGTGCTGTACACCTGTTACTCCAGCACTAGGGAGGCTGAGGCAGCAGGGTCACATATCCAAGGCCAACCCGGGCTACACTGTGAACTTAGGGTCAGCTTTAACGACATAGCCAGACCCTGTCTCAGAAACCCAACACTAAATAAATAAATCTTACAAAGAGTAAAATGGACCAAAAGACAAACAAACAAGGAGGGATAGCTCAGTGGAAGAACAGGTATTTAGCATGTTTTAGGCCCTGGATTTACTCTCCAGTACAGGAAGAAAGAAAAAAAGAAAATAACAAGCAACAAGACACAAATAGCCAATAGATGTTGGAGAAAATGTTCAATGTAACTTGTCCTCCGACAGCTGCAAACAGTGGGGTGTCTGCCCCTGATGCCATGGTGCTCCTGGAGGTGGACTTGGTCTGAGCAGTCCAGTGTCCAGTGTCTGGTGGGACACGCCAGGACTCAGCTCTCTGGGGGCCACTGGACAAGGAGACCCCCTAAGGGGTGTGCACTTTGCAAACTCCTTAATCTGTGTGCACTTATGTGTGGCCATGAAACTTCTTTTTCAAAGTTTCTAGAGAATGGAGCAAGCCTGATGGGATGGCTCCTGTTATCCCAGCACTCAGGAGGCTGAATCAGGAAGATCACCTCGAATTTGAGTCAAACCTGGGCTACACAGTAAGTTCAAGGTCAGCCCGAACTGCATAGTGAGACCCTGTCTCAAAAAACAAAAAAACTTTTTAAAAAGAAGTCTGGGTATAGCTCATTGCAAAGGCCCAATCCCCAGTACCACGTACTACGACTATTTACTGATACAAGAAAATGACTGCTGTATATTCAGTCTAAAAAAGGCCAAAGTATTGTAGTTTTGTCTCATTAAAGAGGTGGGGAGCTGGCCACAGTGGCACACACACCTTTAATCCCAGCTACTCGGGAGGCTCTGGCACCTCTTAGAGTCAAGTACCCAGACTGCAACCCCAAGCCCACTTATTTATCGCAAAGCACCAACGCTGCAATTAGACCTGAACACTGAGGTTTTAGTTTAGAAAAAACAACTCAGACATTCACATCTTTGTCTTAAGAGGAAAACAACATGTGTGCCACAGGTTCACCGCCACCAGCATGGGCAGCTTAGAGAGTAAAGTAGCAAAGGCCGGACCGGAGCTAAGCAGTGGAGCCTGCCTAGCGTAAATCACACTCCGGGTTCCACACACACACAAGAGGTAAGGAGCGGGGGCCTCTCGTACACACACACACACACACACACACACACGCATGCATGTACATACACGAGATGCAACTAGCAGGTAAATCTCAGCGATCACAGGGAACTGTACTTATCTCTGGGCGGCGGGAGCACACATAATTTTTCTTATCTCCTTAAGGTGCCACAGCTACACCAGCCACCTTCCTGAGGCTCCAAAAGACCCAGGTGATCTGACTGCAGTTCTGCACGGAGTCCTGGCCAGAGCCTGGGCCCTCTGAGCCTTGGTCCCCTGCAGGATGGGAGGATTAAACACAGTCATACCAGAGCTGGGCGTGGTGGCACATGCCTATAGTCCCAGCACTCAGGAGGCTGAGGCAGGAGAGTCGCCATGAGTTAGAGGCCAGCTTGGGCTACATAGTGAGTTCAATGCCAGCCTGCAGTATGTAGTGAGACCCTATCTCAAACAAACAAACAAAAAATTACAACCAGAAAAAATAAAAAACAACAAACAAACAAGGTCACTGCGTCATGCCAGTCCGGCCTGAGCAGTTCACTCACAGCCAGGCAGCTGCAGGTTCCCGGCAGAATGGAGCCCAGGGAGACCCAGTAACTTGCTCACCTCACACTGCTGGCCTGCGAGACCCAACTTCCCCCAGAAATGATGCTGGGGAGCCCCCGAGGTGCTCCCTACAACTGGAGCATGATCTGCAGGAAGTCCCACCCCTTCACGGCCTCAGTGTCCCTAGACTGCGCCCGTGACCTGGGCAGCTTCCTCCGGCCCCGCGACCATCCCCTCCTGGCGCTGTGGAAGGCGGAGGCGGGAGAGGCAGCAGCATGACCTGCCGCTCTCCATGGGGCCACAGCTGTGACACAGGCAAGGTCGGGGCGCCAGGAGCACACACACCGGCACGCAGCGGCCAAGGAGGAAACAGGATTTACCCCTCAAGGCCAGGCACACGGCAGACCCTGGGCAGGGAAGTGACTTCAGTTCACATCGTATCCTCCGCGCTTCCGCCCCGGCACAGAGGAATTTTCTGCGCTGGGGAGGCCGGGTTTCTCCAGGCTGGGCCAGCTCCACACAAGCCAGGCCTGCTTCTCTCCTGCAATGCCACTGTCCCCACTGCACAGATGAGGAAACTGAGGCTGAAAGCAGGCAGGGACTCCAGCACCTGTCTCACTGTCCTGTGCCATGCAGGGAAAGCTTCCTGGGGGCAGAGGCGACAGAGCTGGGCCTGGAAGGCGGAGCACCATTTGGCAGACAGGAAGGGAGGGAAAGGTGTCCCCCCCCAGAGGGAAGAGCACAGAGACAACGCTGTGCACCGCACAGAGCCCCCACGGCAGTGCTGAAGTGCTTGAAGGACCACAGCTGTGTGACCCCGACCAAACCCCAGCCTTTCTGTGCCAGGAGGTCTGTCACACAAGGTAATGACCACTGGGCTGGGGGCGGGGGGTGTAGCTCAGAGCCAGAGCACGAGCCCAGCATGCTGGGACCCTGGTTCAAACCCAGCACTGCAAAGGAAAAGCTAATACCCAGGCCCACATCCGAGGGTGAGAACAGGCTGGGGTAACCATGTCAATCCTTGAAGCACCATAGCCTATGCTGGACAAACACTTGCTGCTGTGTCATTTCTCCAAATGTCCCATGGGCCACACAGCAGGCATGATCTGGCCCTCAAAGAGGCTCTGGTGCAGCCTACATCTCATGATCAAGATTCAAATTTCCAGCACCAGTCCAGCCCAGGGCGAGGACAGCTGGGCCCCCGTGAGGGACCCACTGTCCCTGCCATGGTGCCAACCAGACGCCCATCCTGCTTCACGGGAGTGAGGATAGGGGGGCACGCAGGGGGCGGGGCCCAGGCACTGCCCCCCATTCCCCGCAGGTTGACCTCTCCTTCCATCCCAAAGGCAAGATGCCTGCAGAACGAGCCCCAAAGAACGATGACAGCCATGAAAAAGAAGGAAGCGCTGAGCCAGGCCACAGCACAGTGGAGCCATGAGGACATCAAGCTAAGTGCTCCAGAAGCCAGAGGACAAATACTGCATGGTAACTTCCAAAGGCCCCCAGCTAGAGCAGCGACAGCCACAGAGCAAGGAGCTGGCCGGTGCGGGCTGCAGCGAGGCGGGGAAGTTGGTGTCTGGTGGGTTGGGAACTTCAGCCGTGGGAGATAAAAAGACTCTGGAGAGGGGACACGCTGCGCAATGTGAAAGGTGTTTTGTTTTGCTTTGTTTCATTTTTTTTGTTTTGGGTGGGAGCACTGAAGACTGAAGCCAGGGCCATTACACTGAGCTACATTCCGACCCTTTTTTAAATTTTTCATTTTTAATTTTGAGACAGGATCTCACTAAATTGCTAAATGGCCCAGGCTGGGCTCCCAACAGTCTTCCTGTCTCAGCCTCTCAGACTGCTAGGATTAGAGGTGTCACCACACCAAAGCCAGCTGTGACTCTACCTAACATCAATGAATGAAACACTTAACAATAACGAAAATGGTAAATTTTACATTGTATTTTACCATTTTTTTTTAAATTAAGGAACTGGGCATGAAGGTGCATGCTTGTAATCCCAGCTGTTACCCTGAGGCTGAGACAGGAGGACTGCAGGTTTGAGTCAGTGAGGCTCTGTCTTTAAATGAAAAATCAAGAACTGGGGATGTAACTCAGTGACATGGACACGACCCAAAGGAAGCCATGCACGCACGCGCCAAAAAACAGCATTTTACAATGTTTCTGACGCCCATATCCGTGTCTGCCCCCACCCGCAGAGCATTCAGGCCCCAGCATGGGCAGTCGGGGCAGAGCTAAAAGCACCACCATGTATCAGGCAGGGGCAACTAGGGAAGGAGACACAAAGGTCCTGGGGATTCCTGGAAGACCTCCAGAAGAGGGACCCTAACTGTCGAGGTGCACAGGCCCACGCTGCAGCCAGGCCTGGGCTCGATGGTCGCACATGCCTGCACCCACCCAGAGCCCAGGTGAACTCGGGGAACATAGCCAGGTTTAGACTTAAGTGCACTGCACAGCCCTCGTGCTGGGCCAAAGGGGTGCAACCAGCCCACCCAGCCCCACGTCCAACAAGCAACAGCGCCACCCTGTCTCTTACCCACCCCTGAAGGGAAACTGCAGTCCAGCCACCATCACCGAGGCAAGGGACGGGCAAGGAGGTGGCAGGGAGGAGGTGGCTGCTGCATGGGCACATCCAGTGCCATGAGACCCCTGCAGCCCTGACATCCCCAGTCTGCAGCTGAGAAGGGGGTGGGCAAGACTGGAGGCAGCTGAGTGAGCAACCCCGAGTCACTGTGTGACCCTGGAGAAGTCATCTCCTCCCAGACCCTCCTGAACCACCAGGTTCCTTCTCATTAAAATGAGGATTCTTCCAGGCATGGTGGTGCACACCTGTAATCCCAGCACTCAGGAGGCTGAGGCAGGAGGATCGCTGCGAGTTCAAGGCCAACCTGGACTCGCAGGGAGACCCTGTCTCAAAAACAAAAAATTAAAAATAAAATGAGGACCCTACTGTCACCAGGCAGCAACCCCGCCAGGACACGTGTCCTCGGGGAGTGAGTGTCCCTGCCCACCGAGACACAAGAGTGTTCACCGCAGCTTCATTCCCGAGCACCCAGACGGCGGTTCAGGTGGAGCAGCCTAATCTGGGAACTCACAAGCCAAATGTGCCGGTGCAGTGGTGCACACCTGTAATCCCAGCTGCTGAGGCAGGAGGATCGCTGCGAGTTCAAGGGCAGCCTGGGCTACAGAGTAAATTGAAGTCCAGCCTGAACTGCAGAGTGTGACCCTGTCTCAAAAAGATCAAAAAAATTAAAAATCCATATGTTCCAAACTTCAGAACTCTGTGAACAGCAAATGACCCCCCAAATGGAAAATTTCACACCTGACCTCAGGTGACAGGGCTCAGTCAAAACACAGATATGCTAAAGAAAATACTGCATACCAATACCTCCTGGTTGCATATATAAGGTAAACATAAAGCAAATGCATTTCCTTATAAGACTTGTGTCCCATTCCCCAAGATACCCCATGTGTATGCAAATATTTTTAAAAATCCAAAACTCCAAGTGTATGGCTATGCAGTGGAATATTACACAGCAATGAAAAGTGCAGGCCACCAGTACGTACAGCCACAAAGGTGGCTCAGAGTTCATATGGGATGAAAGAAGCCAGGACAAAACTGCCTACATACATTAGGCCATTTATACAAGTTCAAGGACAGGTGGGGCTCCTTTCAGGGATGAGAAAGTTGGGGAACTGACCGGTAAGGAGCTAAACCTTCTGGGCCCCCAGAAATGTTCTATATCTTGGTGGTGGGGAGGATGCAGGAAACACTCCTGTAACAGGTCATCCAGCTATAGTCTGCTTTGCCATCTGTCGATTATATCTCAATTAACAACAACAACAAAGAACAGAAACAGCTAAAACTCCTAAGCTGAGGGGCGCAATGAAGTGGTCTGGAGTCACGCTGTGAGGGGAGGCACAAACAGCACGCGGTCAAAGGACCAGGCCCAAACCTGCAAGCTTCCTCAGTCTACCAAAGTCTTCTTTCTTTTTTGACTTTTTCTAAACTGCTATTTGTCAATTTTTTTTAATTGCAAAAGTGATTCGCACAGGCTGGGGACACAGCTCAGCATCACTGCACCCACCTGGCAGGCGTGAGGTTCGATCCCCAGTACCGGAAAAAAAAAAAAAGTAATACGTACAGACTGTCACAAATTGAAGATCTACAAAGAAAAGGCTTGTGCCCTTCCCATCTCCCCCCAGTCTACTGGTTTACTCTTAGAAATTGAACCCAGAGCCTTTGCCCTGTGTCCCCTGCCCCCCTTAAATTTGTTTATTTTGAGATAAGGTCTTGCTAAATGGCCCAGGCTGGATTTGAACTTGTGATCCTCCTGACTCAGCATCACAGAGTGCTGAGTGACAGGTTTCACTTTTTATTTGGAGACAATGCACCACTTTTTAAGCTCCCTTGTATACCCCTCCCACCAGCACCCGGACCTCCAACCCGTGTCCCGAGTGGTGCAGCCATTTCAAAGGCTCACCGCTCCTTCGAGGGCTAAGTACCGACCGGCTGCACCAGACAGACGTGGTCCTGGTGCCAGGAAGCAGGGTCCACCAAGAGGAAAAGCCGGAAGCCCGCTAAAAACGCAACTGTGACGCACTGTGCTGACTGATGCACCGAGCAGCTGAGACAAAACAGGGACCAGGTGGGCAAAGGGTCAGTAACGCAGGAAGGAGGGGCAGCGCTCCCGTGGACAGGTGCGCCAGGCAGCGACAAAGCTCACAGAACAGGGCCAGTGCCATCTCCAGTCCCCTGCCACAAAATCCTCGTGCGCACAGCCCGCCTCCTGGCTGCCCCTATGTGGGAAGCTCAGGTGAATGGACTTGAACACCCGTGTTATCACTGTCCCCAAAGGCTGTCGCAGGGGACACAGCAGCCAGCATGGCTGGAGAGGTCCTGTCCCCCTGTCCTCACTGGCTCAATATCTCGCCCACCTTCATTTCTGCCCCCAGGAAAACACACTACAACCCTGTGGGTTGGAGATGGCCCAATCCCCTTCTGCCGGATGCTGTGAGCTTTAACTGAGAATCAACCTGCTTCACCTGCGGGGCCCAGCCCCTCGCACAGACCTAGTTCTCAGCCAGTGGGGACAAGTTAAAGCTGCCACGGTCACTTCCCTCACTATCGTGCTAACCAGTACCCCTTCCTTGAACTCACAGTGATCCTCCTGCCTCAGCCTCCTGAGTGCTGGGATTATAGGCTCATAAGCCACCATCCCTGGCTTCCAGTCCCCCTTTCTGAGGCTCTTATTCTAAGGCTCCTTCCCCAGCCTCCAAATGGGCTAACTCGTTCCCTCTCCCTGCAGCCTTTGTACAAACCTCTCTGGTCCGCTGCTCTCAGAGGCACTGCCCCAGAAGCAGCCATGCAGAACAAATGCCTGCCCTGGGCGTGCCAGTGCCGGCAGGAGATGTATCGATCAGCTAGATAACTCGGTAAACTGAATGGCATATAAGGAGGGACACGGAAAAGGTGTGAGATTTTAGGCAGAGGATCCGAGGAGGCAGCCCACTGGAGCAAGTCTGGAATAAAGTCACACGGCTGGCACTCACTGGAGGAAAAGCCTCCCAGACAGAGGGGAAACACATGCAAAGGTCCTGGGGTGGGGTGGCCCTGGAAGGGTCCTGAGGCATGGGCTGGGTGCATGAGCTGGGTATCGGGGGAGGATATCCTGGAAGCTGCCACCGGGAGCAAACAGGGCACAGTGAGGGCTTTGAACAAAGAAGTGCCCCACACTGACCTATGTCTCAACAAGGTCACCTGGGCCCCAGTGCTAGCTAGAGGAGGTGGCCAGGGACAGGGCAAGAGGCACAGAGCTGCAATGCAAGTGACAGCCAAGGGAAAGGGGCTTGTCCAGGCCCATCCTGAAGGTGACCAACAGGACCCCAAGCCACTACTTCTGAAGTGAGGTGCTGGGCAACCTGGAGGCGTCTGCTCTGAGCCACTGGAGGGGCAGGGCGGCCACCAACCCGATGGGACGGAGGGAGGGAGCCACAGGCGTGCAGCAAGGGCTGAACAGGCAGCCCTGCCACACTCTCAGACAGAAGTAGCAGGTCCCACTGTCCCCACAGAAAGAGGTCCACACGGGTCACTCTGGAGAGCAAGCAGAAAGACGGGGGCCGGGGGGGCTGGAGAGCGCATTGGTGCCAACCCTGACGCACCACAGGCTTCTCACAGCCTCCTTTTCGGGAAGGAAACTGAGGAAACAAGGAAGCACCTCTCTCTAGAGGAAGAAAGGCCTGAAAGAGCCCCTGCAGAGCAGCTCCTGCCTGCCACCCCAAACACAGACTGCGGGGTGAGGCTCAGTCCCCAGCCGGTTCCCAGACAGTGACGCAAGATGCTGGGTTTCCAGACCCGAGGGCATGACAGGGGCCAGGCTCCAGGGCAGTGTGCTAGGAATCTGTCAGCTCTTTAAAAAAAGTGAAAAACAAAACTGAGATGTAATTGACATCTCGTAAAAATTCAGTCTTTAAGTACACAATTCAGCTAGTCATGGAGGCCCCTGCCTGGTCATTGCAGACCAGGCAGGCTACAAGTTCAAAGCCAGCCCAGGGCACATAGTGAATTCAAGGCCAGCCTGAACTACATAGTGAGACCCTGGCTGCAAAGTAAAGAAACAAACAGTTCAATGGTTTTCAGCATACTCACAAAATTGTGCAGCCAGCACCAGTAATTCCAGAACATCTAACTCAAAACCTGAGCAAAACCTATGCTCACCAGACCCACTCCTAAAAACATGCTCAGAAGCACTGGGAGCAAACCTGCGCACAAATTCTTAAACGAGCGCTTTCACAGCAGCAGCTCGACACTTCTCACAACAGCCAAAGGCTGGGAACTTTCCAGACGTCAGGCAACCAGAGCGGTCAATGAGTGAGTACAACACAACTGAGCTACAACACGGATAATCTTGAAGGCACGATGCTAAGACAAAAAAGCCAGACACAAGCCAGGTGTGGTGGGACACCCCCTGTGACCCCAACACTCCAGGAGGCCAAGGCGGGAGGATGCTAAGTCCAACCTTAGCCTGAGCAACTAGGGTACTTAGCAAGAGCCTGTCTCAAAATAAAAAAATAAAATACATTTAAAAGGGCTGGGGATGTAACACAATGCAGACAACCCAGGTTTGATCTTAAGTACAAAACACAAACAAAAAAACACAGACACAAAAAGGCACACACCCCAGGGGTTCAGCTCAGCGGCTCAAGTGCCTACCTGGTGAGCACGGGGTCTTGAGTTCAATCCCCAGTACCAAAAAAAAAAAGGAATATCGACCCTTTTAGTTGAATTCCTTTTTTTTTTGGTGCTACATGACTCCCCAGAAGAGGTAAATCCACAGAAACAACACAAAGCACGAGCAGCCAGGGGCTAAGGAAGGAGAAATTAGGAAAGATTCCTTTCAAAACAAGAAAAAAGTGATGAGGGACGGTTGCCACCTGTTTGTAACTTTAAAATGCTTCATCTGGGGCTGGGTTGTGGCAGCACTTCTGGTTAGCATACATCAAGTCCTGCACTGAATCCCTAACACTCAAAAACTCTTAAAAATAAAGAATGAGCATGGGTCACACGCCTAGCATCCCAGCACGCGGAGGCTCAGGCAGGAGGCTTGCAAATTTGAGACTGGCCTGGGCAATTTAGCAAGACCCTCTCTCAAATTTGTTTTACTGTTTAACAAGGGTTGGTGATATAGCTCAATTTCCTCCTAGGTTCAACCCCCAAGACTATGATAATAATAAAGAGACATGCTCAATAAATCATAATACAGTGAGATGCTTAATTTATGTCTGAGCTTCCTAAAACAGACCAGTAAGGCAAAACAAAAAGTAGCACAGCGGTCTTGGTCACGGTCGTGATGTCTCCTGCACAAGCACTGCCGTGAAGTTTGGGGCTGGAGTCCCCGCTGGTGTTTCCGGTCCAGCTCCTTCCCCTGGAAGGCCCAATGACATCATCGCACACAGCACAAACAAAGGTTGGGGCTCAAATCGGAAAGCGGGGTGGGAGGGAGACATGAGCCACCTCGCACCCCGCAGGGGCCTGGACCCAGCCTGTCAGCAATCAGGACCCTGCCAGCACTGGGGACATCTGTGTGAACCCCGCAAAGCACACCACTGTTTGTCCAAATTCCTGACTCCCACGAGAAGTGGGTTTGAGAACCATAAGAGGTCTCAATAGTGCACTATTCTGCCCTTACCTGCCCTCGGCAAGCCGGCTCTTCCAGTACAAGCGGAGCCTCTGAGACAGACAATCGGGGACATGCACAGGCACTCCGGGCTCACCTTAGAGACCCACCTGCCCACGCACCCCTCAGCCCATCAGCATCAGTGCCGCCTCCCAGTGGGGTCACAGGGCAGGGCGGGGGATGCTGTGAGATGGAACTGGCTACACTGAGCATCGCTCTACTCACATAGTCGGTATTTGTTGGCTTTCTGGTGTCCTTCATATTTCATGATTTTTTTATTTTTTATTTATTTTTGATACCAGGGGTCGAACTCACGATCTCTCACTTACCAGGCAAGTGCTTGAGCCACTGAGCTAAATCCCCAGCCCCTCATGTTTGATTTATAGTTAAATAAAAAGGAAGTCTAGCCGGCTGTGGTGGTGCACACCTGCAATCTCAGCACTTGGGAGGCTGAGGCAAGAGGATCTCTATGAGTGATCACTTACTGGGCTACATAGTAAGACCCTGTCTCAAAAAAAACAAAAACCCTAAGTTTAAGGCATTTACACCTAATCATATATACAAGTTATATTCCAATACGTAAATTAACAAGTGAGGATTTTTTCTTTTTTAAAAGAAGGGCACCAAGGACACATACTGTGTGACTGCATTTATCTGAAACGTCTAGGACCAGCAAATCTATAGGTCAGAAAGCATGAGTGGCCTGGGGTGGGAGTGAGTACTCTCGGGTACACCGTGTCTCTGGGAGTGATGTTAATGTTCTAAAATCAGATTTTGGTGGTAGATGCACAATTCTTTGACAGTACTAAAGACTACCGGACTCTATGCTAAAGAGGAGAATCACCCCGTCTCCACATCGCGGCAGCACCAAGCTGAACGTCCCAGGGAAGCGACCTGTCCCCAAGCACGCTTTTCTCCTCCTCCCTGAGCCAGGGGTGGCGCCGGGGGTCAGGAGACAGCCCCACCCAGGGGAGCAGGTGGGCGCTGTGAACCCCTACAACGCTGGAGTCCTGTCTCTCGGGACCCACTTCCCACAACTGTAGCAGCGCTAGACAGGAAAAATACCAAGAGCTGGGAGCATGGAAACCACCAAGGTCAGGCACGAGCAGCGGGCACCAGGCTGCGTGTACACCCAGATGGCGACGTGGGGGAAGAGGCGTGGCGCTGTGGATTCGGGAGAGCCAGGAGCACAGGCTCCACCCACACACCGGCCAGGGTGCTGTCACTAAGTCCTGGGCGTGGAGCACGGTCTGGACCCGTACAGCCCAGGCCTCCAGAAAGCATCCAGCTCTCTCCCCTGCAGAGATCCAGGCACTCACCCTCCAGGGCTCTTCCTTCCAGGACACTTGGGACAAGAAGAGCAAGTGAGTCCCTGCCGCCAGGGGCTGCCGGCTGGGCAGGGGCGGCGCCAGCAGGGAGGCTGCGTCCACCCAGCCCGCCCCACGGAGGGTGGGCAGAAAGGCTCATGCCTTCCGTTCCAGCACCCCTCCCCCCAGACACCCGCCCCCCACTCAACCTCCTCCAAAAACCTTCGCTGCATCTCACCAAAACCTGGCTGAGCCCAGAGCCCCCGCACACACCGAGCACAGAGGAACAGCACCCGGACCTGCTCACCGTGACCTCAGGTACACCTCCAACTCAAGTTTACACTAATTCCTGTAGAGCTACAGGAAAAAATACCAAGAGATAGTGAGTGACCTGCTCACAGCATCACCTCTGAGGAGAGAGGATACCAGGACAGGAAAAGGAAGTTTTACATTTTACTTTTTCTTTCTGAAGCTACTACTTGAATCTTTTGTGAAGATAATTATTTTATGTTCTTACCATAACACAGTGCACACAGTGGAATACTACACAGCAATAAAAAAGAATGAACTGAAACATGCAATAATGTAGATGATTCTCAAAAACATCACACAGAACAGAATAAGCCAGACACTGCTGTGTGCAGCGGAGCATGCCTGTAATCCTAGCTACTTGGGAGGATGAGACAGGAAGATTGCAAATTCGAGGATGGCCGGGACAATTTGGCAAGACCCTGTCTCAAATAAAAACATAAAGGTCTAGGAAGAAAGCTCAGGGGCAGAGCACCCTGGGTTCAATCCCCAGTACAAAAAGAGATGGAATCCCAGCACTCAGGAGGCTGAGGCAGGAGGATTGCCACAAGTTCAAGGCCAGGTTGAACTACAAAGTGAGACCTTGTATCAGAAGAAGAAGAAGAGGAGGAGGAGGAGGAGAAAGAGGAGGAGGAAGAAGAAGAGGAGGAAGAGGAGGAGGAAGAGGAAGAGGAGGAGGAAGAAGAAGAAGTAGGAGGAGGAGGAGGAGGAGACAATGTTCTTGGACTCACGGTGGCTGTAGGCCCACAACATTTGGCGACACTCATTAACTTATACTTAAATGGGTAGACTTCAGGGTATGTGCGCCTCAATAAAGCTGTGTGTTTTAAGTAAGACAGAAGGGGCAATGGGGAGTAACTGCGTAACAGGTACAAGGTTTTCTTTCACAGGAATGAATGTATTTTGGAGGCGGAGCATGGTGGCACAGGCCTATAATCCCAGCACTCAGGAAGCTGAGGCAGGAGGATCACAAGGAGTTTGAAGACAGCCTAAGCTACATAGGCCAGCCCGAATTGCATAGACAGATCCTGTCCAAACAAACAAAGTTAAAAAATATTTTGGAACTGCTTATGGTGGTGCATTTCTGAGATTCCAACTACTTATGAGGCTGAGGCAGGAGGGTTACAAGTTCGGGGTCACCCTGTCTCAAAATAAGATTCATCAAATAAATAAATAGGTCACAAGGTGTAACTCAGGGGTAGAGCACCCATAGGTTTATTCTCCAATATTTTGGAACTTGACAGAAAAGTGCATAACACAAATGTACTGAATGCCACTGACATGTGAGCGTCTTGAAATGGCTCATTTTGTTACATGAATTTCATCAGCTTTAAAACAAAATTTTTAAAGGCCGTTGGGAAAATTACACCCATTTTGCAGATGAGAAAAATGAGTTCAGAGAAGTCAGTGAACTGCCAGCCCAGAGGTTCTTCACCAATACTAAGGGCCCAGTTCACAGCCCCACAGAGAAGGGACCACCCCACAGCTCCCCCAAAGGCTTGGCAATGCCTCGGCCTGATCTCCAGGGAGGACCCTCCTCAGGGAATTCTGGAAACCAGAGCATCCCGACAGGCCTGGGAGAGCTAAGCAGAGCCACCTTGGAACCATGACAGAGCCACACCTGCAGCGGGCCCTGACCCCAGGAGACTTCTCAGCAAAACTAAGCACCACTCTGTCCAAAGGCTGGGTGAGGTCAGCCAGTCCCCGCCTGCCTGCGGGGCCCTGGAGAGGCTTGGTCAGCACAGGGTGTTCTCTCAAGCTCAGTGGAGAGGGGTTAACCCTTTCAGGAGGTTCCCCATGTCCAGGAAGGAGAAGGAAAAGGGGAGAAGTTCCCCACTGTGCTCTCCAAACTGAATCTCCCCATAAGCCCAAGCATCCCACGCAGGGAAGAGCAAGAGGACAGCACAAGGGCAGTGCCAGGGGACACAGAGGCGCCAAGGTCGCAGGTGATCCAGGACACCCGCACTCTCCCCTGCATGTCCCCAAGCCTGAGCCTTGGCAGCCCTTTATCAGGCGACCCATTTCCTCCTCAGCACACACTAAGTGGCAAGGCCTTTCTCTCCTCTCGGTGCGCCCCATCTCCGGCCCAGACCAGCCGCTCCCTCCCTCCAGCCCTGACCACACTGCTGTCGGGCACCAGTGCACAATGACATAGCACAGGTACGAGACTCACCCACCTCCTGGCAGGGCCACAGTCTAACCCACTGCTGCACCTCATGCCTAAGCCAGCGCCAGGACCTCAAAATCAAGATGCCGTCCTGGTCCTTCTCCCCATAGGGCACCCCGGTACCAGCGATCTCTCCTCTGCCCAGAAAACACCCATCGCAGCACCTAATGTGTACGGAGCACACCCCAGGAGCCCCTTCAGGCACTCCCTCCTCTGTCCCTGGGACAGCCTTGCAGGGGAGCCCTATCACTATCTGAACGGACAGAAGGAAATCTAGCCACGGAGAGGTCCAGTGTGATGTCTGGAGCCAGGCAGCTAGTGAGGAGCCAACCTCTTAATCACAACAGGTCTCCTGGGGGTAAGAAGATGGTCAGGGGCACAGCTATCAAGACAAGCCCGAGATGGCAGAGGCCCTCAGGGGTTACAAAGGCCAGTGCTCACCAGCCTTCTCTGCCCAGGTCACACTGAAGTCTCAGAAAGGGTCAGAGCCTGCAGGTCCCAAGCCCACCCTTGCACCCATTCCAGCTACAGAAAACAAAAAGCCCATCTGCAAGCACCCTGGCCTGAGAGGGAGCCGCCTGGCTGCCCGCTGGAAGACCAGAGGCACGATTTGGGGCTATTCTTAGCAAACCACTGGCTCCCCTCCCAGAGGCCCAGCAGGCAGCAGGCTGGAGCTTCCACACACCCAGTCTGCCACTTCCTGACCCTGCCTGGAGGTCCCCGGGGAATAAAGGAGGGGTGTGGCCAGGGTGTACAGACAAAGCACTCCAGCCTTCAGGGAGAGGTGCCCAGCCTGTCCCAGGCCTCTGCCCAGGCACCCGGGCCACCTGCCTGAAGCTCTGCAGAGCCTGGCTGCAGGGAAGACTCCTGCTCAGAGTCCCCCGCCCCATGTTGGCTGGCACTCACTGGGTGTTGGCCAGGTACTTCCTGTCTTCCACTGATTTTCTTTTCTCTTGTACCAGAGATCAAACTCAGGACCTCACCCTTGCCAGACACAGAGCCACAGAGCTATAGCCCCAGCCCCTCCCACTGATTCTCTCCCTGTAACCCTTCAACCTCCCCAGGGGCTGGAGCTACTGACCTCGCTGCAGCACTGGAGGTCAGTGTCAAACTGAGTCTGGATTGCAGGCTGGCTCCCAGCTGCCAGGCTGAGCAGAGGGGAGTGACCACAGCCAGACGGTAAGGAGCCCTGCTCCACCCAAGTCCAGGCAAGTGCATACCAGGGGACAGTGGCTCCCAGCACAGCCATCTGCATGTCTGCGGGGGTCAACCCAGCCCTGCAGAGGCCCACAGGCCTGGGTTCAAGAAGAAACCCCCACTATGCTGGGGCGGGGAACAGTTGAAGCACCACCCTGGGGCATACAACCACACTTCAGGGGTTTCCAGGGAGGCAGGGGAGATGAGAATCGAAGGTTTGAGAAGCTTCTGCAAGTTCCCTATCTTCTAGATCAAGGTCAAGTGACATTCAAATAACAAGACACTGAGCTACAGGGTCTGCAGATCCTCAGTGGGAGGCGAGAAATGAAGCCACACCAGGGAGCACCTGTTCCCCCACATGCTGCCCATGGAGCACTGAATGCCTCAGACCACAGCTCAGTCCCCAGGGCTGACCAATCCCTGCCTGTGCTGCCAGGTGCCTCCGGCAGGTGCAGGTGCCCACAGCTGACTCCACGTCTGCCTCAGTCCTGAGCCACTTCTGTATGACCCTGTGTCTTACATCTGCAATGTCAACTCACATCCCTGTCTGTGCCCTGGTGGGCCCCTGCACGCCTGCCTGCTTCCACTTCCACCTCTCGGCTAGGTAGATTCAAATCCCAGCGACAGTGCAGGCCTGTCTATGTGTGTGTCTGTGGCTCACTCGTGGTCCACAGGGTCATCATGGTCACACAACCCTGTCCCTGCACGTGTCCTGCGGTTGTCTGCCCAGCCCACAGTCTCCTCCGTCTGCTCTCACGTACACATGTGCTCAGTTCCTGTCTCTGCCTACACAGCTACAGCTCTGAGCATGCGCACAGGTCTCTGCTCACACGGGCGTCCCCCAACCCCGTGCTGGGTGACCGTCTGTGGGTGCCACCTGTTTGAGGTAGGTGGTTGTGCTCACCAATTCACCACAGTGCCAGCCGAGGACGATGAGTGAGCTCAGCAACGCCCACTCCCAGAACACTGTCCAGGGCTATGGGCATAGCTCAGTGCCACCTCCACAAAGTGTTCCAGAAAAGTGAAAACCTGCCAGGAACAACGGGGGAGACAGAACTCCAGATCCAGCAGAGCCCACAGAGGCGAGGCCAGTGCTGCCCACAGCCCCAGCCCACCCACCCCAGCACATAGCCGCCTGCAGCCTGTCTGCATGCACAGGAAACCAGTCCGGCCCAGTGTCTCCGGGCCTCCCAACCTCAGCGCCAGCCCCCAGCAACGCAGGCTCTTTGGAAAGGAAGTGAGGACTTCCACTTGCCTCTGAGCTTCCCACAACACTGGCCCTAAGCCCTAAACCTCAAGAGTCCCAGGGCTGTTTTGAGAGTCTTGTGCTCAGCCTGACCAGAGAAGCCAAATAGTCTTTGGGAACCCAAAACAAAACATCTGCAAGAGGAAGCCGGGTGTGGCGCACACCTGTAACCCCAGCACTCTGGAGGCTGAGGCAGGAGGATCACTGAGAGTTTGGGGCCAGCCTGGGCCACACAGTGAGTTTAAGACCAGCCTGAACTACATCGCAAGAACCTGTCTCAAGAAAAAAAAAGTCTGCAAGAGGGGGTGAGGCACCTTTCCAGTCTTACTGTTGCTCCTTGCCTGTGGGGGTGAGGGGTCTGCAGACAATGCTGGCACGCACGGGCACGGGTGCATGAGAACTAAGCTTCAGCTCCCAAGTGTCTCAAGGCCTCAGTCACCCACAAGGAGTTACCCCACTATCAGCAGTACAGCGCTGGCATGGAAACTCCATCTCAGAGAACTTTCTGCATGTTTCTGCATAGTCCCAAGTGAAGACAAAGCCCTCCAAACCCTCCCCAAACCCACACCCTTCCCAGAATGACCCAGAGCCTGGCATCTGGCAGGTGCTGGGTGTCTGGGTTTTGGGTACTCAAGGCAAGCCAAGGAGCACCTGCTGGACTCGCAGTAGGACCTGAGATGCTGCGAAGGTTCCTGGGGCTGACAGGCTTTCTTGCTGTCTCTGACTCCTCAGGACAAGCGTATGCTCAGCCATCCTGACCACTGTGAGAAGTCAGGGCAACTGGGAGTATCTCAGTGACCACTCTCTATGACCAATCACTAGCCGTCCAGGGAAACCCTCTGAAGCTGTAAAACCAGCCCTCCTCGGAGACCCAGGTCCACAGAGGAGGAGCCCCAGACGGGGTCAAAAACCAAACCTCGTGCTGGGATCTCGACTTTTCCTGGGTCTGTGGGCCTCAAGCCCCACCCCCCCAGGCATGAGCCCGGAGACCCATCTCCGACTCACAACGACATGGCTTCCCTCCCCTCAACTCTGCAGGAAGCCCAGCCCTCTGGTAGTGCTCATAGGCCCAGAAAGAGACGTGGGGGTGTCGCCGGCCCAAGTCGACCCCAGCCGAGGGACCTGTCGAAGCAAGGGGTTCCCTAGCCCGAGACGTAGAAACCGACCGGGAACTTCCTGCCCTTCAGTGTGTGGGGTCCCGTTGGTCTCAGAGGCACCAGTCCCGGCGGGTTTGGGTGGGGGCCTAGGACCTCCGCCGCCCCGGAGATGCTGGGAGCAGATGCTCACAGCAGCCCCAGGCTGGGGAACATCCCCGGATCTGCCCTCCCTTGGCGGGCTTCGGGCAAAGACGCGTCGGTACCTGCCAGCCCGCGGCTCCGGGGGACATCCGCGCTCCAGCGGCCGGCGCGCTGCGCCCGAGCTGCGGGCGCCGAGGTAGGCAGCGGTGGTGCGCCTGGCCTCTGCCAACTTCCCCAGCCCATCCGCGGGCGGAGGCAGCTCCGGAGGCGGCCAGGCCGGGCGGATCGCGCGAGCCGAGAGAGCGATGGGAGCCGCGCGCCGCACCAGTGCGCGCCCCGGCCAGCGCGCGCCGCCTGCGCCCCGCGCCCGCGTCCCCCACGCCGAGGGCGGACCCGGCCCGGCCGCCAATCACCGCGCCCGCCGAGCCTGGCCGCGGGAGCCCCGGCCCCTCCGCCTAGATGGCGGGGGACGCGGATTTAAAGACACACTCACCCCGGCCGTGTCAGATCGGCATCCAGGAGCCCCGGTCCCTGGCGCGCCCGAGCGGCGGGCTCCACCTCCCTCGGCGCGCTTCCTCCCTCCGCCTGCCACCCTCCGAGGAGAGGAAAACTTTGGGGCTGGGGGGATGCCCGGGAAGCCAGTTCCTCTTCCCTTGTCATTAGCCCGGCTAGTTCTGGAAGATGCCCAAGCCCGACAGCCGGCCTCTCTGGCTGGAGAAAGAAGCAAATGCTGTCGGCGCCACACCCCCCTCGCAGGCCCCAGCTCCCCGGGAGATCCGCGGCCGGGGGGTTTCCTCCGCCCTCTCTGCTTTTGAAAGCCAGGCCGAGCCTCGGCGGGACCAAGAAGACAACCGGGCTCTGGAGCCAGCCTCCCTGTGCTGTGCGACCTGAACTAAGCCATTGCCCTCTGCGCTTCAGCCTAAGGACTAACACCTAAAGAACAGAACATGCGCTCAACCGTGGGTTTCCCCAAAGCGCTGGACTCTCGGGAAATTGCGCCCCTCGGCCCCCTAGAGGCGAAAGGGGGGCAATACTGCGGGAATTTTGGATGGGAAGTGGTCCCTCCGCCCCCACCGGGTGCTCCCAAGGGGTGATTTACCCCTGGAGCTGCCCAGTGCCCCGTGCCGCTCTGGCTGACACCCAGCGGGGCCAGTTGGTGCCCCTCGGCCTGCACCAGCTCACGCGCCCCCGCGGGCACCCACGTGCGTTCACCCTCTCGCTGCCGCTTCCTCCGGGGAGATGGGCTTTGTTGTGCTGGGTGAGTCACTTCCTCCCTCGCTGGGCTCCACACTAGGGAAACCCTCTTTGCTCACCTGTGACTACCTGCTACACTCCAACCAGAGACCACGGTGGCGGCAGGATCCACCTCTGCCCAAGGGCAGGGGTAGGATTCCCAAGGCCAGTGAGAAGGACCCATCAGTGGAGGTCTTACCTGGTCCTTAGCACCCAGGTCTCAAGCGTTTCACCCAGCTAATTTAAGAGGTGAATACAGTACGTTCATCATCCCTGTGAATAGAAGAGGAACAGGAGGTCCAGGGAAGACTGGACCACGGCTCAGGGCTCCTCCTGCCCAATCCAAATGTAGGAGTAAAAGAGGAGAGAAAGCCAGGGAGGAACTTTGAAAAGTTGATACAGCCTTCAGAGGCCAGCAGAGCGAGGCTCAGATTGGCTGTCTGAGCTGTAGTTCAGCATCTGTGAGTCATGCGGCCCCATCTTCCTTCAGAAGTGTTTGATCCTCTGAGTGAGCTGGGCACCTGACACAGATGGAGGGCTGGCTCCTCTGCGGGCATGGCTCCCTTCCTTCCTCTTCTTGCCACACCCCAGTATCTCACCCCATCAGACTGCCTGGCTGGTGCTCCTTGGCCTGAGGATGTGAGGCTAAGGTGGAAGCTTTCATACAGAGGAGCACCTGCTCACACACACATTCTCTCCTTCTCACACATGCATGTGTAAGCACACATGTGCCCACACCATACACAAACCTAATGTGCATGCCTGGACATACAGTTGCAAACACAGGACCCCCTTGTCACCACCCCGCTGCCCAGAATCTGTTTGACACTGAGCTCCTGGAGAATAAAACCAGATCTGACCTGGCCTTCGATCAGAGCACAAGCCTGATGGGCCTCCATTTATGCATTTCCATCCATCAGCACACAGCAGGCACTCTGGTTGAACCCAGAAGGAAAGGCCAGCCGGGGCAGGGGGCTCAGCTAATAGGTCTCAGAGGTAGGAGACGGGGAGTTCGAAGGTAACTCAGGGACAGGCCACAGGCTGCATCCAAACTACATGTCCAGCCTTACCTGCATCCTCCTCAGCCCCAGGGGGTCTCCCAAGTCCCTGCTCAGAACAGCGAGTCCTGCACCTCAGACCATGGAGTTGGGAGTCTTCAAAACCAGAGTCACCAACCTGGGCTAATTGAGGAGCTGCTGATTGAGCAGAAAGAGAAGCCCACAGAGCTGCTAGGGTATCCGAAGTCCAGCTGCTGTCTTCTCTCCTGGCCCCAGACAGAAAGTGAGGGTCAGTAGAGTGGGAGCCAATCTGAGCCTCTCAAGCTACCTAGAAAGTTCCTAAGGATTAGGGAGCTCAGGTTACAGCTCAAAATAGCCTAAAAAGGGTTCCAAGAACAAAACCCCAGGAAGCAAAGGGCTTGGGACCCACCCCAGCTCCCACTGCAAGCGCTCCCACGGTCCACATCCCACACATATATAAGCGCCCAGATGCTACTGATGACCTAAAGGAGGCCAGGGGTCCCAGGGTGGTGCTTGTGTTGTGGGAGTGTGTAGCTGTGTGCAAGGATATGTACGAGGGACTGCATGTGTGTGCAAGAGGCCAGTGGGAGTCAATGTGGAAACATAAATTAGAATGTGCGTGGATGGGACCAGATACTTGTAGCACACATTGAAAGTGGCAAAGAGTAATGAGTAGCTCTAGTGCCCACGCACCCAAGACCATGGTCTGGGGCCAACCAGAGCCCCTCGGCCCAAGCAAGAGCTCCAAGTTCATCCCTTTGGCAGAAACGCCAGCTGTGGAGACCCCAGACTCCTGCGCGGGAACACTCTACCTGAGCTGTTTCTTGCCAGGCACCAGGGACTCATCAGAAGGCAGAGGATCTGGGTTCAAACCAGCAAAGATGAGACTTGACCAGAGATGGGAAACGGGCCCTGCTGCTCTCCTTGGATCCCCACTCCCCACCAAGCTCACCACAGGTTGGGGACACAGGGCCCAAGTTACTGGTGAAGTTGGAGCAGGAGCCAGTCTGGCTTTGCACCTCGTGATCATGCTACTGCCAAGTGTGGGCCCCAGAGGCCCCTCTAGTATCTTGGGGTCTCTCCAAGCTGGTGGTCTCTGAGCCTCTATAACTTTTGCCTGCCACGGGTCCCCACCCAGATGGACCCCTGGATCCCTCATCCGCCCTAGCCATCTTCCCTTTCTGGCCAGCACCCCAGCTCCAGGATCCAGCCCCAGAGTTTACTCAGCTCCAGGATCCAGCCCCAGAGTTTACTCAGATCCCTCTCCTTGTGAGGGTAAGGATGGGGCTGAGGACCAGGCTCAGCTGCAGCTCCAGGCCTCCGCAGCTTTCTCACTGCCTTATCCTAACCCTACATGTTACCATCTTCCTGTCCCTCTCCACAGCTCCAAAATGGCCTAGAGAGCAGGTCTTGCTTCCTGAGAATCACTGGAGGATTGAAGGGGTGCCTGGCACTCAGCTGGGGCTTACTGATGGCAGCTGTTATTGTCATTACTTCCTTTGCCACCACAGCTCGCTCTGGAAGCAGCTGTGAGCCTGCCAGGCCAGGGGGGTTTCCTGAGGCTGGGTTCAAGGATTCCTCCTGCATGCAGTCTTCCCTGGACTCCTCTGTCCCTGGCCATGGAGTCAGCGCTCTGGACTCCACCCCTCACTTCCCTAGCAGGGTCTGGGATTGGAACATCCCTGCCCAGTGTGGGATTCCTGCGCAGTAACTGATATCACCATTATCAGTAGGGTTAGTGACAGTACTGTTCGTGTACTATTATGGATCTAAGTCCTTGGATCATATCTCCCACTTCCTAGATTCACCTTCAGCCTTCAAGCTTTCGGGTCAAGCAAATGGTGCAAGACTGTAGTCCCAACACTCTGGGAGACTGAGGCAGGAGGATTATAAATTTGAGTCCAGCCTGAACAATGTAGCAACTTAGTAAGACCCTATCTCAAAATACATCCTGGGCAATTCAGCAATTTAGTGAAAACTGTCTCAAAATTAAAAAAAAAAATTAAAAGGCTAGGGATCTAGCTCAGTTGAAAAAGTTCCAAGTTAAGTCTTCATGCTTGTTTTGTTTTGTTTTGCTTTGTTTTGTGATGAGGGTCTTACTGTGTAGTTCAGGCTAGTTTTGTACTCATGGCAATCTTCCTGCCTCAGCCTCCTGAGCACTGAGATTACAGGTGTGAGCCACCATGCCCAGCAAGTCTCCAGTTCTTAATAAAAAGACAACTGTAGAGTTTCAATTTTTTTTTTTTTTATGGTGCTGGGTGCTGGGGATTGAACCCAGGGCCTCGAATATCAACCACTCTGTACCATTGAACCACATCCCAAACCCCAAACCTACAAACTTTTTTAAGACTCTACATAAGCAACATGTTTTACAGCAAGACCAGCTACTCAGACGTTTGAACGTCTTCATCGTCCTCAGCAGTGCTGAGCCCACAGCGGTGGCTGCACTCTGAAACTGATCTGTCCCACCCTATTTCTGTTTGTCATTGCTGACTGCAGGTCACTCCATTGATTTCGCCTGGAAATGCTGTCAGCATAAGAAGGTCCCTGAGACCAGGAACCAAAACCTGCTGTCCTTCCTCCTCCAGCACCGCTCTGTGCCCCGCTGAAGAGCGCCCAGGGACACACCCAGAAGATGACAATCAGGTATAACAGAGAATGGGGTGCAGCAGGAAGACACACTGAGATAAAGGTCACTTCTGCTTCCCACAGGACTGTCGGGGAGAGAATGAGAGCCACAGCTGAGCCCAGTCAGAGAACCGGCAACCATCTTTTTTTAAAATAGGGTCTTGCGGGCCAGGGATTTAGCTCAGTGGCATAAGCACTTGCCTGGCAAGTGCGAGGTTGTGAGTTCAATCCCTGGTACCAAAAAAAAAAGCGTCTTGCTAGGCACAGTACCACACACTTGTAATTTCAGCACTCAGAAGGCTGAGGCAAGAGGATTGTTGTGAGTTCAAGGCCAGCCTGAACTGCATAGTGAAAACATCTCTAAAAGACCAAAAAAAAAAAAAGACAATCTAATTATGCATTATGCAGTCCAGGCTGACCTTTTACCTGAAATCCTCCTGCCTCAGCCTGGGTCTGAGCACCATACCTGGATAAAAATCTTAAGAACCTGTGTGCCTGGTCTTGGTTGGGGCACAGAGCCAACCGAGGCCCGGCCCTGGCATCAAGGTGCTCACAGAGCTGTGAGAGAGGCAAACAGGTCACCCATCTCCTCAGAGCATCCGGCTTCCTGCAGTGAGGGAGTGGGACCACAGCAGGGCTGCTGGAACTTCCAGGGCAGTTTGAGATGATGCAAACGCCCTGCGAGGCCCCTGCCAGTGTCAGCAACAAGGGGCAAGTTTGTTCAGGCTTCTGCATCGCACTGACCTGAGTTTTAATTCCGCTTCTGTCACTTAGCTGTGTGACCTGGGGCAAGAGACTAACCCTCCCCAGGTCTCAGTTTCCACATCAGGATCGGCATACCTGCTCTCCCAGGGTCGCGAGGTTAAATGAACTAATACATTTAAAGTCCTTAACAAATAGCTGTCTGAGAGGAAGGTCAATATAGAGTAGCATTGTGGCTATTAAAAGTATCGGCAGAGCGGGCCGGGATTTAGCTCAGTGGCGAAGAGCCTGCCTGACAGGCCTGAGGTCCTGGGTTCAATTCCTGGTACCCCCCCACACCCAAAAAAAGTATTAGCTGAGCCCCCTCTGCGGGAACACTCACCCCTCAGCCCCCTTCCCCCATCCAGCACCTCAGCGCTTAGTGTCCTTCGGAGCCAGCAGAGACTGCCCCGCCTCCGCTGCTGGCGTGCAGGGGCTCAGCAGCCCTGCACTGTGTCTCACCACAGTCCTGGGCACTGGGCACAGGGAAGAATGCAGAGGGTGGAGGGGCTGTGAAACCCCACAGTGGAGACCATCCATCCCCGAATAAACAGGCTGTCACCCCTCCCCTCCCACCCTTTCTTTCCTTTAAATAACCCAGATCTGTTGCCCAGTTGTCTCCAAGCAACCCCACTCCAGGCTCCCAAAGATGCTTCACTCTGACAGAGCCATTTATGAGGATGCTGCGGGGGTGGAGGGGGCGGAGGGGGTCAGGGGAACCTTGGAGGCCTGGCCGACTTAGCCTTCAGGGACCCACATGGGACAGGCTCCCAGTGCCCGCCCGGGAATGGAGCTCCTGGGATGATGCCTTATCACAAGAGGAGTCCAGGGAAGGCCAAGGGCCCCTGGCCTTTCAGGGAAAGTCCTGGACTCTGGAGCCCTGGACACACAGAGGCCAACGCAGAGCCTTGGAAAGGTCACCGACCTGGGCTGTGCTCCTGGACTCCAGCCTCAATGCAAACCCTACCAGGCTTCCCCCACTGCTGAGCCTCAAAAGCCCTTAGTGCCAGAATACAGCTTCCGTGGGGGAGGGGAACACTCACGCCTTCGGCTGTGGGTCCCCAAGCATCCAGGGGAGAGATCCTCTGCCTGGAAGCTCATTTCTAGGACTTGGGCCTGGAGATGTGCAAGCAAGTGTGCAAACCGCAAACCGACAACAAGACTGGGCTCATCACAGTTTTCCACAGGGAAAGACAGGACAGAGGACTGGCTAGATAAGCCACGGAATCCCCAGAGCTGGAAATACCGCGGGCTCGGGTAGAGCTTGAGGCAAGTATAGGAGGCCTCCTGGGAAATCACCCCTGGAGTGCAGTGCAGGACCTGGAGAGGGACCCTGTGAGACCAGGGTATCCCGTTCCAAGGGCACGGATGAGAGAGAGGGCCCGCAGACACTGAGCCTGTTGCTGGGCCCTGGATACAGGGAAGCCGCTTAGCTCCATGGCTGAGGGAAGAGGAGGGGAAGGGTCCAGGGGGGAAATGCAGCCTGGTGTCCACTATTCCCACTCTGAGCAGCTGGGGAGAGGTGTGTGTGTCACAAACTCACATGCTTGAGCGACCTTGGATGCCTCTGAAGGGCACAGAAGCTCCATCAGTGCCTCTAGATAGAGGACTGGGTGGTGGGGTTTCAGACAGGGAAGAAACTTTGCTGTATACTGTCTGTGCCTTTGAGTTTTATTCCATGTGGACTTGTTAGCTGTTTTCAAATAATACGAAATGAAATCAGGATCCAGGTGTGGTGGTGAATGCCTGTAATCCCAGCATTCAGGAAGCTAGGGCAGGAGAATTTCCCAGAGGCTAACCTGGACCACATATTAAGACCCTGTCTCAAAACACAAACAAATAAACAAAAACTAAATCATGTTTACACCCAAAGGCTCATGCACGATGATCACCTGCTAGAGCCAGGTGTGGTAGTGCATCCCCGTAATTCTAGTACACAGGAGGCTGACACAGGAGGGTGGCCTGGAGTTTGAGGCCAACCCAGACTACATGGTGAGTTTAAGGCCAGCCTAAAATACATAGCGAGAACCTGTCTCAAACAGACAAACAAACATTAGACCTCTGCAAGGGCCTGGAAGCAGCTAGCAAGACAGCTTAGCCCAGGAGGAAACTGGGGACCTGGAGGCTGGGGACCGGTGTACCTTCCACAATTCTTTTGTACAGCTGATTTCTTTTACCCCATGTACTCATGACCTATTCAAGTAATTGAATCATTTTAATTTTAATTTTGACCATTTTATATGTGCACAAATATAAAGTCTAATAGAATCGAGTCCACGTACCCATCATCCAGACGTGACAGCTATCAATATTTCAACACGTGGACACCTGCCTTTCCCTCCTTCTCCTTTGATTTTCTGGCTGGAGTCTCCAAGAGCAACAGCAGACATCACGCTTTGTCTCCCACCTGGCCTCAGACACAGAGATGGGAAAACCTCAGACTACAGAAACACACTGCGCCCTCAGCCAGTGCACCTCGCCTGACGTGGAGGGATCCCTGGACAAAGTCTCCAAGGATAAAGTCACCTTCTTCTGCTTGACTGTCTGCAGGGACAGGGAACTCATTACCAAACCCCAGCTCTTTCTTTGACCCAGTGGCTGAGAGCCAGGCTGACTAATCAGAAGGGACAGGCGCCACCTTCAGCCTCCCTTTGCTAATTTACAGGGACCCAGGAGAGGCAGAGGCAGCCACAGAGTCACAGGGAGGCACAAGGAATTCCCAGCCCGTCAGCCTGCTCGCCTCAGAACTGTGAGCACCTCAAGGCTCCACAGCACATTCAGATGAAGGGGGGTACCCTGAGCTCTGCCTGACAGGTCCTGCCAGGCACCCCAGTCAGAAGTAAACCCAGGGCCAGGGCTGGACAGGTTCAAATGCCTGCTGTGGCACACAGCAGCCAAGTGCCTTGTGGCGGGGTAGCTCATCTGCTGTGCCTCAGTTTCCGCAACTGCTAAAGGAGAGTAAAGGTAGCTTCCTGGGCCCAGGGGGAGGTGTCAGGAAGTGAATGTGTGTGAACTGTGACACAGTGTCCCTTCCTTGAGCTTTTGCCTCCTCCATTCCTGGATCCCCTGAGACTGAAACTGACTGCTTGTCAAGGACAGCCTGCCCATGAGACATTTTGAGCAGGCCTACTTTTGGGGCAAAAGGAGACAGCGCTCCATGCCTGGGCTCTAGAGAAAGGAAGCTTCTGTCCAAACCTTCCTGGTGCCAAGCCAGGCAGGGAGGCACACGTCTGTAATCCAAGTACTGAGGAGGCTGAGGCAAGAGGATTGCCATGAGTTCAAGGCCAGCCTGAACTACATAGCAAGACCCTGTCTCAAAAGCAAAAACAACCTTCCTGGTGCTCATTCTAGACTTCTTTTTTAATCTTTAATATTTTTATTAGTACATGTTTGCAGTATGTAATGGTTTATTCATTGTGGGGAGTTGGTACATACATAACACATCTTAATACCTGGCCTTCCTGCCTGGAAATTGGGAAGCCTTGATAAGGACCAGGACCAGGCTTCCAGAGACCCAAATCCAAGCCTAGTGCCTGCCTGTCACACACACTGTGTAAGTCAAGGACCCTCCCTGGGCCTCAGTCTCATCTGCAAAATGAGATAATCACCCCTACCTTGTACATAAACACAAGATACTCCGTGTGTGAGCATATGAGTGTGTGCGTGTGTGTGCCTGCATGTGTGTCTGCATATGTGTTTGTGTATACCCAGGGGTTACTCTATCACTGAGCTACACATCTCCTGTCTTTTTTATTTTATTTTGAGATGGGCTGACTTGAAATTTATAATCCTACTGCCTTGTTCTCCTAAAGAGCTGGGACTATAGGCATGCGCCACTGTGCTTGGCCATCTGCGGTAGGCTGCTGGACAAACTGCCCATTTGGTGGCTGGTGACGAACTTCAGGCAACTCAAGGGCACTGTCAAGGTGACTCGTGGGATCCTTTCATGCTCCCTCATGGCTGAAGGGTGGAGGGTGAGGATTTGGTCTAACTCCCCACCTCACCCCAGCATCTCCCCCACACAGAACTCCCATCCTTTCCACATGCTGGGTACCAAGTCAGACTTCACTGTGACCCCCCTTCATTCCTCACAACCCCCCCCCCCCAGGCAGAATCCATCCATCTTTGTTCTACAACTAAAGAGGCATGGAGGAGTTGAGGAACCTCCCCAACTCCAGAGCCCTTATGCTCAGCCATGAAACTGACTTAAATCCTTGCCAGGGATGGGCAGCTCCCTCCCTGAGGGCAACCTGCTTTTCTGCACAACCTCACCAAGTGTTAGGACAGCCTTTGTTCTGCTTCTCATCCCACTCCTCCACCTACTTCCCCGTCACCTCCTCCGCTCCCCAGCTGGTCCTGTCGCAGACACACACACACACACACACACACACACACACACACACCCCGGGACCACCAGAGCATGCTCACCACCCCCCAGGGAGCTGTAGTTCAAATATTTGAGAAATATCATTGCACACCCTGCTCTCCAGCTGCCAGCTGAACCTCCTGGACTTTCAAAGACCAACAGGGACCTCCAGGACCGAAAGACCTCAGCAGTTATTCCACCTCCAGGTCCCCTGGGCAGAGGGGACTTTCCCAAGGGCCTAGGAGAGAATGAAACCTTTTTTCTCCACCACCCAGCTCAACTCTCACACCCAGAAGCTGGTCTTCTGGCTCTGACTTCACACCTAGTTGGCATTTTACACTAAGAGGCCTGTGGGCAAGTCCCCTTCTGAGACCCCCAGCCACCTCCGGGGCTGTCATGGATGACCTCTTCAAGTCTTTGTTGGGTTTTGTTTTCTTTGTATTTGTGGAGGGTGGGAGTGTGAGACTGGGTCTCCTAATGTAGTTCAGTCTGGTTTCGAACTCGCAGTGGCACAGGTAGAACAGCCCTTGTTCTGGAGCAGGGGGCAGAGGTGGAAAGGGCAGTGGGAGCCAGGAGGGAAAGGAGGGAACCATGTGGGCAGGGGTGAGGGAGACACAGGAATGTCCCTCCTCTCCTCACACACACACACACACACACACACAAAGGACACTGTTAAGTATCCCTGCCAGACAGGTGTATGGCCCGTGCTCCTAACTGCAGCACTTGGGAGGCTGAGGTAGGAGGATCCCTGTGAGTTTGAGGCTAGCATGGGCTACAAACCAAATTCAAGACCGGCCTAAACTGCATAGCAATACCCTATTTTAAAAAAACGAACAAACAGCCCCCCCAAGTTAGTGTGCAGCGGCTTCAAAGCTTCAGTCTGAGAAGACAGAAACCCTCTGGGGGCGATGGTGGAGCTGGCTGAGCAACAGCGTGAATGCAGCCAGGGTCACAGCTGCGTTTCGTGCAAAATGGCTAAAATGCTAACGCTTACGCGATGCGTATTTCACCAGGATTTCTTAAAAAGGATAATGTGTAGAACTGGGAAAAAGAATTGCCTCCAAAAAGAAAAAACAAAAGCCTCCCTCTGGAAGTCCCCGGGGCCCTGGTGTCTGTTCTGAGCCAGCTGCAGCTCCAGGGGCAGCCGAAGGCGAGAGGCCTCCAGGGCCAGGGGAGCCAGGAACCTCCATTCAGTTCCAGTCTGGGTCAGCGCCAGCCTGTGCGGTGCTGAGCTACAAAGAGGCCGCCCCGGGGGCCCACAAGTGGGCCAAGAGGTTGGGCTCCAGGCCCAGGAGCTGATCCAACCCTGAGCAGACCTGGGCAGAATCCAGGCTGGGGAGCCCAGCAGGGGTTCACAGCCATGACTGGGACCTTCTGCCTGCCGCAGCCCTGCCCCGCCCTGAAAGGGTCCCTGCCAGGTCTTCAGTCCGCCGCCACTGCAGCCTGGCACATGTGGCTCTCCCTGTTCCCTGAATGGCAGCAAGAGGTCGTGGAGGGGCTTGGGCTCTGGGCACAGATAGACCTGCCAGTGTTCTGACTGCAGCCTGCATATTCCTTAGACGGGCGTCCCCACTGGCAATGTGACTTTGAGGACTGTAGCACTTATGATATAAAACTCATGGAGGAGCTGATATACAGATATTCCTTCTGTCTCTTCCATCTCTGGGACTCAAGAGTCCCAGCAGTGTCCCTCTTCACACACTAACTCCCAGTGTAATGGGGGTGACCCATCATTCCTTTCTCTGGGCTTCAGGTTCTCTGCTGTAAAATGAAAGAGAGATCGGGCAGTCACTCGCCAGGATGCATAATCCACTCAAACAGCACACAAACTTATTTTGGTAGTACTGGGGATTGAACCCAGGATCTTCACACTGAGCTATAACCTCAGCCCTTTTCTAGTTTTTGAGACAGCATCTCCCTAAGTTACCCAAGCTGGGCTCAAACTTGAGAGCCTCCTGCCTCAGCCATCCTGAGTTCTGGGTTGACAGATGTGCACCATCATGTCTGGCTCACACACGTATATTTTGAAGGCACGCCATGTACAAGAATGCTCCTAGAGGCTTTGCTCTGAACAAGCAATGTCTCGGGAGCAACTCAGATGTCCTTCAGGAGAAGGATGGATAAACATATGGTGATACCATCTCAGGAGGGAGCTCAACCCCGCAGCACAGAGAGGGAACTTCCTGTGTCTCCAAGGTCAAGGGCAAAGGTCATAGAATTCCTGAGGACTGGAAGAAGCCAGATCCAAGCAAGAATGCAGCTTGGGTTCCAAGAAGATTCTACCGGGATATGCAGTCCCAAGGCAGGCAAGGGTACCTGTGAAGACTGAGGCCACAGAGTGGTGACAAGGACAGGGAGGGGAACCAGGGAATCTTCCTCAGGGCTGGGATGCTCTCTAGCTAGCTCAGGCTGAGTGGGAGTTACACAGGCACATATACTGCGAAACTCATCAAGTGGTAAGATTAGTGCCTGCTGCTGGGTGGATTATTTTCATCACCTCCTTACCCACTAAGTTCCAATTTCACCTCTTTTGATTCCTTCAACTGGCCAAGGATAAATCTCAGGGCCTTTGCACTTGCTGGTCCTTCTTCCAAGAAGGGCCTTGCTTCAAACCTATAGCAATGTCTGGTACCCAATAGGTACTAAATAAATGTGGGGTAAACAAGCCATCACTAGATCAGGTCAATTATGTCTCAAGACTATAGTCTTGGGGAGAAAAAAAGAGACTGTTCTCAAGGTAGGAGGAGAAATTCATTTTTTGTTTTTTTGTTTATTTTTGAGACAGGGTCTTATTTGTGGTTCAGGCTGACTTGAACTCACTAGGCAGCCCAGACTGGCCTCAGACTTGTGACAATTCTCCTGCCTCAGCCTTCTGAGTGCTAGGATTATAGGTGTGTGTCACCATGCCTGGCTATTTTTGGTTTTTTATTCACCCCACAGACATTCAAGAGAGCCCCACTGTGTGCTGGAGCAATCTGAACTCTTGAGGGCTTCGTGTGGGAGAGAGGAGAAAAGCCCACACCTGACCTTTCCGGTGGAGGTGAGGCTTGGGCACAATCCTGTGGCCAGGATTAGGGGGAGCCCAGATGTGAGTAGCACACTCAGTGCCAGCCCAGTGTCTGCGTTCCCAGGGCCTGGGCCCCTAGGTGGCTCTGGGTGTGGCCACAGCTGCAACTGAATTGCAGGAGGGCTGTGCCCTGGCAGGAAGCTGCCACTTCTAAAAAGCCAGAGAGTTCTGCCAAGGCCAGCCACTGTCCCGCCTGTAGGCCTGGTCGCCTGTTGTTATGGCAACTGTCTTGCTAAGCCAATGGTACTGGCAGGCGGCACAGGGCCAGGGAGGCGACAGGGCTTCTGCCAGGCAGAAGCAGGCTGCCTAGTGTGGAAGGCACCTTGGCCCACTCAAACAGCAGCTGGGAGAGTTGTGTGTTGTTCTGTACGTGTGTGTGTGTGTGTGTGTGTGGTGTGGGGGTTATGCACAAGCATGTACAATTGTGCCCAGTGCTATACTGAACAACCTCTCCCCTCCCCCAGCGGGGGCAAGGGGTTTCAGTAGAGGACAAAGAATTGTTCAATAATAAAAGTTCTCCTTTATGCATTTATTACATGCCAGGCACGGTCCCAAATACTTCCCACGCATGTCCCCATTCTAGTCTCACAGCAGCCCTGGGACATAGGTAAGTTCTTCACAGGAGAAGAAACCATGAACTGCTTAATAACTTGCTTAATAACACCTCCCAACTAGCAAACTGTGGAGCCAAGCCGGGAGCCCAGGCAAGCAGGCCCCAAAGGCAGAAGCAGAAGCGGCTGCCTGGCCTGAGCCAGGGGCCACCCACACACCCTGTGGCCTGAGCTCTGCACAGGCACCAAGGCAAAGGGAAACAGGTTAGGTGGGCTCTCCAGCTTCCCACGGCTCCGGCTCCGGGTCCCGCCAGAAATGCAGGCCAAAAATCGTGGGCTCACTCTCAAAGGAGTGAGAAACGCAGAGAGCTCTGGGGCAGGAAGAGAAAGGATCTGAGCTGGAGGCCCGGAACCCGTGGAGGTGCAGCTCCCAGAGAGGACGGATGTGCAGAGGAGGCCACCTGCTGGACAGCTGGCAGTGGGGCCCTGTGGCCAGCTGACTCTGTGCCTGCCCCTCACAACAGGTGTGCAGGTGTGTCTGGGCAGCCACTGTGTGGTCAGCATCATGCTAGGCTCGGGACAGAGCACAACACAGAGGGCCAATCAGAGTGCTCTTGGGAGGCTTGCAGTCTAAGGGGGAGGCAGACATTAGTCAGTGGTCCCACAAATAAAGACACAGCTGAGAGAGCTCTGAAAGGAAAATACGGGGGCTCTTGGGGACTGTGAGGGGGTCATGTCTAGACCAGGCAGTTGGGGCGGCCCTTCATGTTTAAGACAAAACCGGAAAGCTAAAGAGATGTTTGCCAAAAAGAGTGGTAGGGGGGCTTTCCAGACAGAGGGCACAGCCAGGACCGAGGCTCTGTGGTGGGAGCAAACGTCAGACTCCCGGCTGCTGCAGCTGGAGACCAGGCACCCAGGGAGGATGTGAAGTGACCACCGGAGGGCCAGGTGCCACTTTTATCTCACAGGCAATGGGAGCCACGGAGGGCATTATGGTGAGGGGGGTTGGGGTAGACAGGGCACCCCCGTGGGGTCCATGAAAGAGAAGGTGGGGCTGGGAGCATGGTGCCCGAGACAGAGAGTGGACGGGTTCCAGAGGACGGCTTTGGAAGCAGGATCCACAGAGCTGGGCTGGCGTGGAGCTGGGGAGGGAGATGGGGTCCAGGGTGTAGCTGTGGTGGGACACAGGGTGGGAAGGACAGTGTTGGATGAGGGTAGAGAGGAGACAGGAGGAGGAGGAGGCTGGAAAGGTGGGAGGGAAGCTTAGGGGGGCACAAAAGCCAAGAGGTAGGAGCGAGTCCAGCCTTGCCGAAGGTGGCCATGAGGCCAGCAGGGCTACAACCAGCCTAGCACCAGTCTCTGGAAACCTAAGCCAGGCAGGCTCCCTTGCGGATGAGGCAGGAGGCCCCACAGAACAGAAGGGAGTCCCCAGGGCAGGGACGTCAGCACTTGGCACCCCTACAATTACTTAAATACAAGCACCATGTGTGGTGGTGCACTCCTATAATCCCAGTTCTTAGGAGGCTGAGGCAGGAGGATTGCTGCAAAATAAGACACTGTCTCGAGAAAATTTTTTTAAAAATTAGAAATCAGCTGTAAAGGTTAAGACAGAGCAACTGCAGGGTGGTACTGGAGGTAGCTGTGAGCAGCGGGTACCAGCACAGCGCTGCACTGGTGGGAAGGGCTGGTGGGGTGGGGCTGAGGGAGAGGAACAGAGGACTTAGAGCCAGAACCAGTGGCTCGCCAGGGTCTTTCTCTGTTCACCCTGCTTTCCACAGTCACCCTCATCATGACCACCCTTTCCTTAGATGAGGGAAACTGAGCCCCAAAGACAGGCACAAGTTTACATAAAAGCTCTGCCTAAATTTGCTCTTTGCACAGTTGGCCGTTAGGAATCTAGACCCTTTGGGGTCACTGGACACCAAGAGTCATATAGGGGTTCAGGAGCCCTTGACAGGGCCCGGACGGTGCCTTCCCCTCCTGGCCAGGTCCCAGTGCCCAGACCCAGGCATCCCAAGGATGGCAGAGAGAACAGGTACAGCAGCCCCCTGAGCTGAGCTTCTGTTTTCTGGGATCAATACCAGAAAACACCACATAGAAAATTCCAGAAATGACTTACGCATTTTAAATTGCACCCCATTCTTTTTAGCCTGAGGAAATCCACAGCCACCCCACTCTGCCACTCAGCACATGGACTGTCCTTTGGTCCCTTGTCTAGATTCTCAGGCCAAGTGTGATGGCATCTCGCCATCATGGAGCTTTTAGTCAAGTAACCTTTATTTTCCTTATATGGTAATTGCTCTATTTTTTAGGCATTGTTACGAATCTCTTCCTGTACCTAATTTATAAATTTTATAAAAAACACAGTATGTATAGAGTTTGTTGTTAAATTTGGTTTCAAGGGCTGGGGATTTAGCTCACTGTCATAAGCGCCTGCCTTGCAAGTGTGTGGTTGTGAGTTCGATCCCCGGTACCAGAAAAAAACTTTTTGGTTTCAGGCATCTGATACTGGAGTCGGAATGAACATTGCTGCTTGGCCTAGGGTGAGACCCTTGGACTTCACAGAGATCCTCCCCTCACCTCCAGGACAAGATTGAATCCAGCGGCACTGAGCTACATCTCTGGACGGCCTCTCCCCATTATTTTTTTACTAACCCTAGCCCTCCCCCTAACCCTCCCTCCTTTCTTTCTTTCTGAGACAGGGTCTGGCTGAGTTGTCCAGGCTGGACTTGACCTTGTGGGGCTTCTTCTGCCTCAGTCTCTCTGAGTGCCAGTTGGGACCTGGGTCTCCTACTGTTGCACAAAGGGCTTTTAAAGAAAAAGAACAAAACTGTAAGAAGTCTGGCCACCAGGACGTGGGGCAGGTGACGCCTCTCTGAGCCCCAGTCCCTGTTACTGAAGAGCAGCAGTAACCCTGTGACAGTGGGGTTGCTTTAGCACTAGGCCAGGTGACTGTGCCTAGGGTTTATCACGAACCTGGGTCCCCAGGAGCTTGGGGCAACTGTGGCAGGAGGCCTGGGGTGGCAGGCAGTTTTCTCTGCCTGAGCCTAGGGGTGCAAGAAGGCCAGGACCCTGGCGAGCCCCCTCCCCGGCACCACGCGTGCCCTGCAGTTGGCCCTGAACTAGAACCGCGTCCCCAGGCGTGGCTTGGGAAGGCTGCGCAGTTTACCAGCAGGAGCCTCCCGCCCCTCCTCGCCAGCAGCCAGGAACCACAACAGTGGAGGGACCGCGGGGACACAGGCGGTGACGGGTCAGCCTGGGCCACCCTCGCCTGGTCGCCAAGTACCCAGGCACGGGGCTGGGGTCCGGGCCGGGACCTCAGGGCGCTCAGGCTGCGGGGCGCTCAGGCGGGGCCACGTCGCGTCCCCCACCATTCCATTAATTCTGGGCGCTGCTGCGCGCTAGAGGGTCCCCACAAGACTGAAGAACAGTACCTTCCCGCCTCGGTTACTGAGCACCTGTGGTGTGCACGGTGCTGGGCCCTGGGGTCCCACTAGTGTGCCTGTCCCCTGGAAGTCTGTGGGGTGCGAGGGCCCTGAGGGAGGCTGGCTGGGCCCGACAAACCCAGCAGGCTTCCTGAAGAACACCATCCCTTACTTTTCAAGGCTGATGGAGGAGGATTGTTTTTGTTTTGTTTTTTATACCTGAGATGTAACTCAGGACCTGGTGCTTGCCAGGCTGGCTCTGTGCGGCTGAGCTATAGCCCTGGCCGAGGAGGATGTTTATTAGCCTGGAAATATGTTCAGGTTTCACGGAAGAAGCTGAGATCTTTGCACAGTGTGATTCTTTAAAAAGGAGAAAGAGTTGGCCAGGAATTTAGCTCAGCCGCCTAAGTGCCTGCCTGGCAAGCACTAGGTGGTGAGTTCAATCCCCCTGCCCCCGTACCAAAAAAATTTAAAAAATTAAAATAAGTAAATAAATAAAAAGGAGAAGGGAGAGGAAGGAGGGAAGGAGGCAAAGGGCAGGCACAGTGCAGCACACTTGTAATCTATGCACTCAGGGAAGCTGAGAGAGTAGGGCTGCAAGTTTGAGTCCCTCTTAAACTGCAAATTGCAATTTAATGAAACTGTCTCAAAAAACACAAAAAAGCTGGGGATGTAGCTCAGTAGTAGATAGTAGAGTGACCTTGGGTTCAATTCCCCAGTATTGGGGGAAAAATGTGAACGTAAATACCTAGAGCAGAAAAACAGGAAAGATGTACCCCAAAATGTTAGCTATGGTCATTTCAAGATCACAAGGAGCTGGGCATGGTGGCACATGCCTGTATCCCAGCACCTGGGAAGCTGAGGCAGAAGGATCACTGTGAGTTCAAGGCCAACCTGAACTGTATTGCGAAACCCTGTCTCAGAAAGACCAAAACCAACAACAAAAATTCACAGGATTAGTAAGGGATTTCTCTATTCCTCTGTGTACTGTTTTCTACAGTGAATTAATGCATTAATTTGTATTCACAAAAATCACTCCTGATTGATGCATTTTGAAATTTTTTTCCTTGTTTTCTTTTTATCCTTGAAATAAAATGGATTTGGAAAAAAGAAAAAAATCACAACTGCATACGTAGGGATGTATGCATCAGTAGAGCGTTTGCCTATCATTCTAGACCACAGGGGGGGATCCCTAGCCTTGAAAAACAATGGTGCATAAGAACTAGGGGAGCTGGGGTGGGGGTGCGGGGTGGGAGTGGCACACTCCTTTAATCCCAGCATTCTCAGCCCTTGGGAGAGTGAGGCAAGAGGATTCTGCAAGTTTGAGGCCAGCATGGACTATAAAGTGAGCTCAAGGCCAGCCTGAACTGCACAGTGAGACTGTCTCAAAAAGAAAAAAAAAAGAAAAGAGCTAAGGGAAAACCCATATATGCAAGGCCCGAATGTTAGGAAACACTTCCACCTACTGGCCTCAGATGGCGACCAAGCACAAGCACATGGACAGTGGGTGTTTTCCCACATACAGAAATTGAGGCTGCATAAGGTCGTGTGCTGATCACAGTCCGGCTGGGAGAAGGCCCCAGCTCTCCTGGCCCCTAGAAGTCTACACCTAACTGGTAGGAATTCAGCTGCCTCCCTGCACTGCCAGCTCTGCCCTTGGAGTGGCCTTGGCTGGATTTCTCAAGGAAGGATCTTCCTTCCAGGCTGGGCAGGTGCTTTTAAATTGCTAAGACCGGCCATTCCCACCCTGCTGTGACAGACAGCTCGGGACCTGGGGCTGGAACAGGCAGAGAAAGGTCATGGGGCCTTAGACTGTGCCGGCTGTGGGGAAGGAGATGAGCTACTGAGGGGTGGGGTTGGAGGGCCAGGGTCCCGGGAGCTGAGTGCTGGGCTGGGTGTTGCTGGGAGGGAAGCCAAGCTGGCGGGCCTGGCGCCCAGCAGGGAGCTTCCCTCAGAGCTCACGGGCTGTGGAAGAGGTGGGGGCTGGGAGGGCAGGCTGGTGGGGGAATGATTGGCCTGGCGAGATGGACATGGGAACAAAGTGGGTGACACTGACATGAGGTTGTAGAACTTCTCCAGTCTAGTAGAGGGGACATTATCTGGGTCCTGGATTACCCATCCTCCATTCCCTGAAGTTTTAGAAAGTATTATTGCTGGCTTCTCTGCAGATGTGTGGGTGATAAGTGAGCAAACAATCCTGAACTTCCCCTCACACCCAGAGTCAAAGGAAAGACCAGGACACACTTAGCTGTTTGTCCCTGTCTGACTGTCACAGCAGAGAATAAAGGTTAGAATCAAAGGAAACCTGGATTCTGACTCTAGCTCAGCCATTTCACACCAGCTTGATCTTGCACAGGTATTTAAGCCATCCAAGCCTCAGTTTTTCCATCCATAAACTGGGAATGGCTATACATACAGAATACAATTGGAAAGGAGCTCCTAGGGTTTGCGTGCGACATGGTTATCCTGAACCTCGTTCATTCAGCACTGTGCCTGGCACACATTTGGTAACAGCTGGCAGCTAACAAGTTTTTCCACCTATGGGCACAGCTGCATTTCATCCTTGACTCCCGAGTGCCCAAGGTTTGTTAGCAGCCCTAGAATGAAAGGCTCTAAGGGTGGCTGGTGGTGAGAATGTATCTCACTCCAGGTGAATGGCTTGCTCGGTGAGGATCCTTCCTGTCCCGGGCCCCAGGTTAATGATATTAGCTCTCCAAGGCCTCTCTTGCATTCCCAGCCACCCCGTATGTGCATCTCCCTCCAAGCTGCCTTTGAAGCCTGGGGCCCTTTGATGTGAAGGGGAGGGTGCAGCGGCGGGCGGGCGGCCTGGGGTGGAGTGGGGCAGATCCTGCCACAGGACTTGAGCAGTATGAGATGCAAGTGGCTCCACCCCTCCTGAGTCACCCCAAGTGTAGGCTTTGGAGTCAGATTGCTGGGCTGGCCCCAGCCCCACCACTGCTATCAATTGTGTGACCTTTAGCAAGACGCCTCAGATTCTCCATCTTTAGAAAGAGGACAACAGACGCATCCACCTCACAGATGTTAGCATCCCGGAGAGAGAGAGGAGATTATGGCCCATGTCCCATCTTACCTAATGGGACTCCCTGGAGGGGTAAGGATTGCCAACCCAGGCTTTGCTAACCCTAAAGACTTAGAGCACTTTGACGCTTAAAGAGAAAGAACATCAGAGTCCAATTTTTGAAAATTCTTTGCCCTTATCAGTTTTATGAGTTTTGAATAATAACATTTACATTTTAGACATTAATTTAGGAAGGGCATCGCTCAGTAGCAGAGCACTTGCCTAGTATATAAAAGGCCCTGGGTTTGATCCCCAGCACCACCAAAGAGAAAAAGGGGGTTATGACATCTAAACCCATTGTCACAGGTTTGGAAAAGGATAACAATGTCCAGCTGTGAATTTTAAAATGTGTGTTTTGCTAAGTTTTGGCATTATGTTCACATCCATCATTGCGCTTAGATAATAAGCACATTTATCACTCTTGAAACTTGAGTTTTTGCCATGGGGAGCCTCAGACTCAAGCATGACAGGCAAGTGCTCTACCACTAGGCTGCGGGCCAAGATCTCTTAATGCTTTGAGCTCACGTTGTAGCCCAAGCCGACCTCAAACTTGCAGCAATCCTCTTGCTTCAGCCTTCCAAGTGCTGGGATTACAGCTATGTGCCACCATGCCCTGTCTCTGAATGCTTTTTGAAGATACTGAATGATAACTGAAACAAAAATAAACTGAAATGTATTATTCAAAAATCATAAAGCTAAACCAGATGTGGCACATGTTGGTATTTTCTGGGAAGCTGAAGCAAAAGGATTAGAAATTCAAATCCTACTGGGCAACTTGGTGATTTAGTAAGATCTTGTCTCAAAATAAAAAAAGACTGGAGATATAGTTCAGCATAAAGGTCCTGGGTTCAATTCCTAGTACCACCAAAATTAGTGATAATAACAATAATGAATAGGCATGAAATAAATTTAAATTAAGAATTATTAAAGGATGGCTGTGTAAATTTCTATCATTTATACCATTGAAGTTTTTGTTGGTTTTTTTTTTGTTATAGGGTCTCACTGTGTAGTGCAGGCTGGCCTTCAACTCCCAGTGATCCGACTGCTTCGGCCTCTTGAATGCTGGGATTACAGGTATGTGCCATGCCCAATTTGTTTTGGTTTGTTGAGACAGGATTTGGCTCTGTAATTCAGGCTGAAATTGAACTTACTTTGTAGTGCAGGCTGGTCTCAAATTTGTGACGATCCTCCTGCCTCAGCCTCACAAGTGTTGAAATTATAGGTATGTGCAAACATGCCCAACACTTTTGAAGTTATTAAAGATTAAAGCATATTAAAACAAATGCATTAAGACTGAAGGATCTATAGTGGATTGGTAACTGGTGGTCAATTTAAACACCAGCTGAACTGAATCAGCATGGTGCCCAGTATGGATGGTCAACCTGAGGACCGTTGCCAGCATAAAAAGGAGACCTGGAGAGAAAGAGTGACGCTGTGGGTTCTCCTGAGTGTTGCTGTTGTTTGGAGCCATTGGTTCTCCTGGAGGAGCTTGTCGTGCTGGCTCCCCTGATATGAACTTGACTATTATCATCAGAGAAGCTCGGGACCTTGTTGCTGAGCACGGCCACAGTTCACTTTGGAGGAGCTCTGGTCGTTACTTTCAGTGTAGATTCTTTCTTCCAGAGAGGAAGATATATGCTATTTAATCTCCAGGAGAAATTTGTCACACTGGCTTCCTGATATGTACTCAACAGTTCTCATTATTAGAGGAGCTTGGGACCTCACTGTCACTGAGGAAGGCAATGGTACTTTTCAGGCGAGTCCTGGTCCTTATTTTCAGTGTTGCTTCTTGGCTCCAGTATAGAACCCTCAGGCTGCTGGCACAGATCCTTCTCCCCACTGGCATAGATTTTCTAGCTTCTACCACTGACCTTTGGGCCTTCCCAGCACAGATCTGTGGGATACATTGCCTGGGTCATTGTCATGGGCTCTAGATTTTCAGCTGAACTTATTGCAGGTTATTGCCATGCGATCCAGGACTTTGGCTGGATTTTCTAGATCTTTAGCGTTGTGGACAGATTTCCTGCACCTTCTTTGTATTTCACTCCTTGAGTGATCATTGTAAATAGTACTATAAATTGTGTGACCTGTATGTAATTGTTCTCCTTGCAACCCCTGACTATAATAGGATCCCTTTATTAGGAGTAAGTGTGCACACAAACAAATACACACACACACAAACACACAGAGCTGGGTCATCAAAACTGCTGCTCAGTTTCAGTGCAGTGACCCCCCAAGGGGCTGAGGGGTGGTGGGAAGGGGAGGCAGGGGTGGCTGGCTGGGCTGTGGGAACCTCTGAGCAGCTTCCAGGGTGGGAGGAGAGGCATGCTGCTGGTGGTCTCTTTGTTTGTTTCACAAAACCCTCCCATTCCTCGGGGTTCCCAGGCCAGCCAGCCCTCACCTCCTGACCCTGTGGGAAGCAGGAATCTAGGCTGGGCTCCCCCTAGGAGGGGATCAAGAGCCAGAGGAGCCTGAGCTCCAGAGGCCAGCAGGTCTTGCCCTAGAGCTGGATGGATCCCAGGGTGGCACCAGCCCAGCTCAGGCCACAGGATCTCAGGATGATCCTTGGAGGATCATGAGAAGATAGAAGGAGGAGCGTGGCGTCAGCAGTGCTGTGTCGGGAGCTGGCGTGGAGACACTGGTGTGGCAAGACATCCGCTCAGGAACATGAAATGAAGATCCTAAATCCAGACGGAGGTGGCGACCTGGAGACTCTCTCCTTTTGGCGGCCACTGGACCAGCCAAGCCTGACCTGTCCTCACCTCTGTGTCCCCTAGTACAGCACTGGGTTACATGTATTTACTTGACACACTTGGTCAAAAATTGTGCTGAGTGTGGTTGTGCACACCTATGATTCCCAGGAGGCAGGAGGACGGCAAGTTTGAGCCTAACCCGGGCAACTTAATATCTTAGTGAGTTTCTGTCTCAAAAATTAAAAAAAAATCTGAGAATGTAGCTCAGTGAGAAGGCCCAATACCAAAAAGAAACTATGCTAAGACCTGGGGGTCTGTTGATAAACTGAGCACACTGGAAATCTAGCCTAGAGTCCAGGGACAGATAGAAAAAGAATAGTTACCACAGCTGGGCACAGTGGCACACAGCATAGTCCCAGAGTTTGAGAGGCTGACGCAGTAAGGTCACAAGTTTGAGGACAGCCTGGACTACATAGCAAGACCTTGTCTCAAAAAAAACAAAATGAAATAAAACAAACAGTATTCAGTGGGCGGGGATTTAGCTCAGTGGCATAAGCATCTGCCTTGCAAGTGCACAGTCATGAGTTCAATTCCTAGTACCAAAAAAATAAAAAACAAACCCAGTATTCAGAAAAAAAGAAAGTGATTCTAGCCAGGCATGTTGGCACACACTTGGGAGGCTGAGGCAGAAGGATCATTGCAAGTTTGAGACCAGTGTGTGCTACAAAGTGAGTTCAAATCCAGCCTGAACTGCATAGTGAGTGAGACCTTGTCTCAAAAAAACAAAACAAAAGTTAATTTCACTGCGGCAGTTGACCCTCTACACCTCGCTTCCTTACTTGTAACATGGAAGTAGATACCAGTGTCCTTCACACAGTTGATAGGAGGAGCAGGGTGATAACCATGTGAACGCACAGTGCTCCCTGGCATCCAGCCTGGGCCGGCTGCCCATAATGTGTGGGTTGTTCCCGTGCACTCCCAATCTGCATTTCCCGATTCCTGGGTATCTCTCATCCGATGTATCCTACAACTCTAAACTCTCCTGTCTTAGGGCCAGGTGGATGGGTGTGATAAGTTAAGAAGCAGTGGAGACTACGACATACAAGAAAGTGGTGACTGGTCGGCTTTGGAGAATGTTCACCATATTGAAATGAGGGCCTGGAATTTTCCACTTCTCCAGTAAAGCAATGTCCCCCTACTCCCAGTAAAATCTCTGTTGTGCAAAATCTCAAGAATTTTTATTGTTGACAATTTAATAAGAACTTTTAAAAACATGGCTGGGGCAGACAAAATACTGCTATCAGTCAAGGCTGGCTGCAGGCACAGTCTGCAGCTCCATTTCCTGAGTGCTCAGCCCTTTGCACAACAGTTTTGTAGAGCACAGGACAAACCAGGCATTGGCTGCTCCTAGGGGGTGGGGCTCAAGGACTCGGAGGGGAGATTGGGACCCACCTCTGCCCTAAGATCACAGAGATCCGTGTGTGCCTGCAGTCACCTGGACAGCACCTCACAGTTCTGGGCATCAGCCCTCAAGACCTGCAGGGTAGGGAACAGGGAGGTGGGTATGTCCTCCTGAAGGAGCAAGTCAGAAGCCCAGGATTGAACCACCTCTGCCTTCCAAAGCGTTGGATTCAGTCACTGGTGATGCAGGTCCAGGAAGAAATTGTTGATGATGAACTAAGATGCTGGGGCTTCAGAGAAAAATAATCAGGAGTTTTCCTGCTTCTAGCAAGATCACTGTTTGGTAGCTGTACCAGAGGGAGTTTGGACACTTGCTCTATGGTGCTTAACACAGAAAGAAGAGGACTTTGCTGAATAGGTGACTGTCTTAGTAACTTTTCTTGTTTCTGAGACAAAATACTCAACACCCAAAGTTAAAGGAGAAAAGGTTTATTTCAGTTTACAGTTTGTAGAGGTTTCAGTCTATCATTGTCTGGGTGGTATCCAACACAGGGCAGCATTGCAGAGGGTATCACAGAGGAGAAGCAGGCAAAAGACAGCAAAATCAGCAAGCAGCAAGTGGTGACACTAGCCCTCTTTCTGTCCCTTATATTCTATCCAGACTTCCTACCTTTAGGCAGGGTAGCACTCACACCCAGGGACAGGCGCCCTTAATCCTTCCCCGACTATGCCAAACCCATCCGTGGACTAATTTTAGTAATCACACACCCATGATCCCAGCGTCACGTGCTTAATCCCAGAACCACACACTCTAGATCCAGTCCCCTCAGAAAAGCCCCACCTGTAACTGCCTGATGTTTGGAAGGGACATTTAGATACTAGACATGAGCCAGGACACTGGGAGCAGGAGCTTGTAGAGGAGGAGACTTTAAACTGTGTTGCCAGATTCATAGGAGTTCTCCTGGAAGGTACAGGGGAATCAGTAGAAGTCATGAAGGGCATGTGTTCAATCACCTCTTCAGTCTCCGTGTATCACTGGAGGGATGGGATGAGGCAGATGTCCTTACCTCACAAAACCATTGCTATTTAACTCCTCCTCTGTGGCTTCCGTGTGGTTGACATATAGCTATCCTTGAGTGTCCATGGGGATGGGTTCAGGAGCCCCTGCAGGTACCAAGATCTGCAAATGCTTAAGTCTCTTACAGAAAACGGCACAGTGTTTGAATATAACCCATACGACTCCTCCCATTCATGTTAAGGCATCTTGGACTATTTATAACACCTAATACAGTGGACTAACATTACTCTCTCCAGCACTATTCTCTAAATAAAGTCAAGCAATGAGTACCAGTAAAGTTAGTAACAATTCAATGCAACATGCGCAAGAACAAAATCAGAATATAAGTGACCCTTTAAAAAATAGCATGACCTTATAACCTTCCCATTTTTTTTTTTTTAAATTGGTACCAGGGATAGAACTCACGACTGTGTGCTTGCAAGACAGGTGCTTATGCCACTGAGCTAAATCCCCAGCCCCATCTTCCCATGTTTTAACTTAGATTTATCATTATTTTAATAAAACTATAGAAGAGACAAGGCAATTATAAACAGTAGGCAAAGACAAATCACCAGCAATTATCATAAGTAATTATAAGCAACTGGCAAAGACAACACAAAAGAAAAAATTTTAAAAAAAATTTTTTTTTGGTCTTTTTGAGACAGGGTCTCACTATGTAGTTCACGCTGAAGTTGAGCTCACTTTGTAACCCAGGCTGGGCTCAAACTCACAATGATCCTCCTGCCTCAGCCTCCCGAGTATTGAGAACAAAGCAAAATTTGAAGCATTAAAATTTGTTACCTAAATGAATCTTGGTCCGGAGTCTATGAAACAAAAGCAAACTCTTACCTCTGCCTAATGTTCTTACCTCTGCCTAGTGTTCTCAGTGTAAGACCTGGAATGAAACTCCCAACCTACTAGATGTTCGGTATGAGTTCGTGTTCTCTAAAATCAAACAATGCATTTTAGGAACAACAGAGGTTAATAAGAGCAGAATATATTTATTGAGAGAAAGAAAGCTTCTGTCGGAGAGACAGAAGGGGTCCTGAGTGGGTTGCCCAACTAATGCAATGTAAATGCTGGTAGTCATTACTCTGTGTTGCTTAGAGAATAATGACATTTGTGTTCGGTATGAACCCAATGCCCCCAATCCTGAAGAGTTTCTATCCAAGGTTGGCTAAACCCACACATGCAGAACCGTTGGAAATAGAGGGCCAACTGCATGTGAAGGCAGTCAGTGTCAAACCTGGCAGATGGGAAGTGCTCATTAAACATATGTCCTTGATTCCCTGAGACCCTGGTCCAGTACTGGCAAACCTTTTAGAATTTTCAGTAATACAAACAATGCATGGCAGCATGCGTGCCATAGGTTCACCATTACTGCAGCCTAACCTGAGTGAGTGCACCAGAGATTAGCTGGGTAAGCAGGCTTGTTCGGTGAATGATTGAATGAATGAATGAACAAATGCTACATCCAACATGTTTTTATTTTTCCACCTTATGGGAAATCGAACCCAGGTACTCCTGCATGTTAGCAAGAGCTGCATCCCTGGCCTGCATTCTGATCTTTACACACACTTTACTGTTTACGCTTTCCTGGTCATTAGATGTTATTGTCTATCTCTGCTTTCCAGCCTTAGGAGAAACTTTGAGGCAGTGACTGACCTAGTGTACCCTAAAGTACTGGTAAGGGAAAAAGATGGATCCAGACCCCATCTCTAGGAGGCCTGAGCTCAGAACCCAAGCACTCAGCCATGCTATTCAGTGCTGGTCCCCAGCAGCCCGAAGGAAAGCACTGAGAACTTCAAGGGACTTTGTCCACCCTCCAGCCAGCTGCGATGCCTCAGAGGTTATCTCCCAGGTCAGGTGATCTGTGGGTCAGTTTGTCTGGGGCAGGGGAAGTGCGAAGGTGTCATTCCCCACCTGGGGAAAGGACACAGGAAGCAGACCCTGGACTAACTCATGACCCTTGAAATGAGGATGACAGCCTCTGTCTTGAAGAGGCTGCAGAGTTTTGGTTCTTCTGCAGGGTTCGGAGATGGATGAGTTCAGAGACAAATGAGCTTTGCCAAACAGTCCAGTCTCTCTTGCCACTCACAGAGAAATCCCAGGCCTTCGCCAGGCTCTGGGCCAATACACATCAGAAGTGAGTTTTGTCTGCAGCAGCCGACCCTGGAAAACCTGAGAAGCGCAAGAATCTGAGACCTTTAAAAAAAAAAAAATCATAGTCCACGGTCCCTTCTAATATGGGAAAGCAGTAGGGGCCAAAGCATAGCGATAAGCAGGCCCTCCGCGTACGGGCTGTTTCCTCTAGTATATTTGTGACCCCAAGCAAGTTATCTAGTTCTTTCTGTGCTCCCCTTTACTCGCTTCTGAAATGGAGTTGATGATACGCAGAACACCTGATGCAGTCACCCTCCAATATAAGACATTGTTAGTGCGCGTGCGCGCGTGCGTGCGTGCGTGTGTGTTGAGGGAGTACTAGGGAGTGAATTCAGGACCTTCACACTGAGCTATACCTGCCAGTCTTTTTTGTTTTCTTTTTTCAAATTTTGAGATTGTTAAATTGCCAAGGCTGAGCTCAAACTAGAGATTCTCCTGCCTCTGCTTTCAAGACTGTAATTATCATTTCTTTTGACTGAACACCTACTAAGTACTACAAATGAAAAGGCTGGAGCATGTTTAATTTTAAGAAACCTCGGGGGCTGGGGTTTAGCTCAGCAGGCATAAGTACCTGCCTTGCAAGTGCAAGGTCTTGAGTTTGATCCCTGGTACCGATAAAAAAAAAATTTTTTTTTTAAGAAGCCTCTAGCCCAGTATGGAAAGTATATATACTTTCTTTCTGTCCTGGTGATTGGGGCTGCACTGTGCTGACTGCGTTCACAGAGGGACTGCCTGACTTCTAGGACATGTGGCAGTTTGGGATCTCTGGGTTCTGGAACGGACTCTGCCTCCTCCTTGGCACCTCCCTGTATTCACTGTCACATGCACATGCTGGGGGTGCTTGCTGCCTCTGGGGAGGGGGCCGATGCAGGGGGCTGGAGCAGTGGAAACCACAAGACTCAGATAATAATACCACTACAAATAAGCCTTTATAATTATATCAGGTTCTAGAGCTTGCAAAGCGTGTTTACATTCGTTTTATTTGACTGTATGGGAGATTTTCTCCAGCTCAGTTTTACATAGGTGAAAAATAAATTTAGAGGCAGGTTTCAAACTGCAGCTAGAATCCTGCGGAGCCCACTTAGGTTGCCAAAGTCTTGTGAAAAGCCTCCGTGGGGTGCCTGCTAAATATGTAGATAGATTACCACACCCTCTCTTAAAAATTCTAATTGTGAAAGTCTGGTTAAGACTCAGGAATCAATAGTTTTAAAAACATGCCAGAAGATGTTTATCCTCTGGCAATCCGTACCATGCACTGATGTATGTATGGACTTGGATCAGATTTGGGTCCTGACCATGACTACTGTAGAGGACACCATTAACAAGATAGTTGCAGCTCCAAGGTGCTAACAGGGATGCAGCTGGACCAGGGCCCACAGCGATCTACAATCCAGGTCTCTTGGGCAAGGCCCCTTCCTGCTGGGTCAGACACCCCCCCAGAGGACACTGGTCCCAGTCTCCTACTTTCTAACACCTGGTCAGTTCCCAGCCGGTGGTTCTTCCTAGCTGGAGGCGTCCTGTGAAAGAGCCGAGGTATGGTGAAGCACTTAGCAGTGGGCCCTGGCCGTAGCAACTGTTTAGTAAATGTTAGCCAGCCGTTAATGGGCCAGTCAAGGACAGAAAAGGAGAAGGGGGTGGAGATAGGAAAAAGCCAGCCAGCATTGGAAAACAGAAGGGGCCAGACTTTGGGGGAGGAATTTACATTTCTTTAAAGGTAATCCAGCCCTGACCTTCCCTAGGGAGGAAGCCTGGGAGGACACTCTAGTGCAGATAAGGAGAGCAGGGCCTAGGTGAGAGCAGGGAGAGCGTCTGAGCTGAACCCAGGTGTCCCTGATTCTCCCACTGCAGGCCGGAATCGCAGGATGTGGCCTGGGGTTTAGCCTACAGGTCGAGGGCACAGCCTTGTGCTCCCAGGATCAACACCCTTCTTCTGTCCCCCCAACCCCTCCCAGTCTGCCACACCCCGGGCTCCAGCTTTTGCTGCTCACTCCCTCTTCAAATGGAGAAATTCCTCCGGGTGCCTATTTCCCCGTATTTGGAGCGGGCACTGGTCCCGTGGACTTTCCTGTGGAGCTCACCCGGGTTGCAGCGAGTACCTAGGACCCTGTCGTTTCCCCGAGGCTGGCCCTCCAGACAGACCCTGCCATAGAAAGCCAGTGATGCTTCCGAGTACAAGGGACACAGTGGCTACACCCAAAGCGTGCCGGGCCGCCGCCTGCCTGAGAGCCGAGGCTCGCCCCAAAGCCCTACGCGTCTTTCGATGAGCCCCGCGTCCATGTGGAGGGGAAGAAGAGGACCGGGTAGGGTCCCCGGTGAGGCAGAGTAGTTTGCTGTGTCCCAGAAACAAGGCCTTTCCTGTTTAGAGGAGCAGGGTGCCAGGGCGCCCAGACCTGCAACCCAAAGGCCCAGACCCGTCCCTGCCTCTGGGCACACCCCTTCCCACCAAGGTCTTCCCGTCAGACGTCGCGCTCGCTCGCGGGCGGGGGTCCCCTTCTGCGCCCCCGCAGTTTCTTAAAGTTTCCCGGGAGGGCGGGGGCGGAGCGGCTGCCCTGAATATAAGGGGCGGAGGCGCCGCTCCGGGCCCACTTAGCTCACCATGCGCACCCGCCGCCTCCCCGTCCTCCTGCACGCGGGGTGGGCCCTGCTCCAGGCGTGCACCGCGACGGTGCTCACCGTCCCCCTGTGGACTCAAGGGCAGCCCTCGTCGCCGTCCCCTCTGGCGTACATGCTGAGCCTCTACCGCGACCCGCTGCCCCGGGCCGACATCATCCGCAGCCTGCAGGCGCAAGGTAGGCGACGCCGGCTCCCGGCACCCGACTGCGCAAGTGCCCTGGGGACGCCGGGGTCGTGGGTTCACAGGGCGCGTCCGGGGTCGGGTTCCCTGTCTGCGCGGGAGCAGGCACGGGCCGGGGCGCCGAGTGGAAGGACCCCCCCCGCCCACGGGACCTCAGTCTCCCGGGTCCTGGAGTGGGGAGGTGGGTAGGGCCCGATCGCGCCAGGGCTTCTTCGCGGACTAAGTTGCGGACCTGGGCGCCTCGTTGGAGCGCGCACCCGGAGGACGGGTAACGTCACCTTCCTTATAAGACAGGAGAGGCCCGGGTGACAGCGCTCAGTAAACCCCGCACGGAAACCTGCGGAGTACTAACTAAAAGTCATTATTGCTGTGATTGTTCTGTCTTGTCGAATTTCCCTTTCCTAATTGAGATGGAGGGTGCGTGGGCCCCGGAATCTGGCGTCGGGAGAGTCGCAGGCTGAGCTTGTAACAGGAGCGGGGAGGGCGCGCAGATCCAAGAAGGGCTGGGGATTTCTGGGTTCGAGAACTGAGGATGCTCGGACGCGAAGTGTGGAGTTCGGGGCCTCGATGTGGACCGGGAGGGTGTGTGTTGGGGAACAAAGTGACCTGAGGGTGTGTGGCTCCGAGGACCAGGCGGCGCGTTCTGGGCAGCGGGCGCGGTGGGCAGGTGGCCCGGAGCATCCCAAGCTCGGGTCCCTTTTCCTGGCGCAATCCACATCCAGCCACCTGGGCGGCCGCTGCGGATCGCGCCTCCCTCGGCCTGTGGGGGCCAGACGGCCCTCCCCAAGGCGGCGCAATCCACATCCGCTGAGGTGATCTGACCCGCCGCCTGCAGCCCCTCGAGGCCGGGGGTGGGGGTGGGGACAACTAGCTTCCCGGCCGGCCTCGAGTGAGACGGTCGCTGACCCTCTCCGGCAGGGTCATCTGGGGACCGTCTGGACTGGACATCCTGGAAGACTGTGCATTAGAAAATGTGTTCGCGCGCTCGGCTCCGCCTCTCCGGCTGCAGACCAGAGCGCTGCGGGTGGTGGGGTGTGGAAGGGGGAAGGGGGAAGGGCACCACTTTCCAGTTCGCTTCCTTCGGGAATGTTCTTGAAGGTTTATGCAGTGATCCTAGGGACTGGGAAATCTTGGAAAACTGGGTTCTGGTCTCTCAAACCCTGCGCCTGGATTCCTTGTGTGACCCTGACATATTTCACCTCACCTGTCTGGCTTTTCTTTAATAAATGAGGGGACCGCGCTCTAATGGCTTTTGTGTGTGTAAGTAGGCATAACGGAGTTTACCGTTCTGGCCACCTTGAAGTGTTGCGAATTGCTTTGTTTTGTGAGAGCAGGGAGAGGCGCCCGCTGGGAAGGAGGCTGAGGAGGGCGGCCTGAGCCGGCCCCCCCTTCTCTAGGGTGGACTTCAGGGAGACCTCGACCAGGGAACCGGTCCAGCCAGGTTGAGTCTGCATCTGGGCCACTGTTTTACTTTCACCTTGGACCTTCCTTTTCCTCATTTGCAAATTGTGATACCACTGGGGAGAGTTCAAGGAGGCCGGGCACGTGAAACACTTGTCATGTGAGCAGCAGCTAATAGTAATTTAGTAACACTTTTTTTAAGTGGCGGTTCACCTCCTCAGGTGTCGGGGAGCCCAGTGTCCCAAGTCTCAACTTTTGCTTTTGGAATTGGAGGTGGGTTAAGGTGTCCCTGGGCCCTCTACCCAACTCCGAATTCATCACATGGGTGGACATCGGGGTGTCCGTGGGCCCCTTCTCCCTCCCCACCACGTATTTGTTGTATTACTTGGGTAGATGTGTTTTTTCCGTGTATCTCATGTTGGCGACTGCTGCAACTTTAGGAACCCCCATTCTAACTGAGGTGGACCAGAGCCAAATCTGGGAAGCCACAGGAAGCCACTGCACACTGCCCCGTCCCTTGCAGATAGTTGTGTGCTGCTGTCCAGGGCTCTCACTGCCTGGCCAGACACCTTGGTGCTAACTTTTGGGACGAGCCAATAATGAGGATGAAGATGGCCAACATTAATTCATCTTTGTCATCGTGTCAGTTCATCATGATACCCCATGAAGTGCGCACGCTGTTAGCATCTGCCTCCTTTTACAAGGAGGGAAACTGAGGCTCAGAAAAGGAAAGGAATTTGATCAGTCTTAGCAATTCGAAAATCAGGGAGGGCTTTGGGGCCCCGCTCTTAAGTGTTTATCAGACAGACGGGCACTCTGGGAGGCTGAGGCAGAAGGGATGCCATGCAAGTTCAAGCCCAACTTGGGCAATGTATTACAATCCCAGTATAAAATAAAGTGCCTTCCTCTAGAAGGCCATCTGCATGCACTTGATATAAAATATTTTTAAATCACAGACCTGCAAGTACAGGAATTGTCACAATGTCCCACCTAACCCCCAAATGGCCAGGTTGTGCAGCAGGGGGGATGGGAATGCAAGCTATAGGGGTCCTCCCCACACCTCTGGGGAGAGTTGCTAGCCAGGGGCTGGTTATGGTCCCCTGCAGGTGCTAATGAGGAGGGAAGTGGAAATTAAGTGAAAAAGGACAGTTGGAGATAGGCTGGGAGAAGCAGCTGGAGGCTGGGGGAAGGTGGTAGTGGTTCTTTTCCTTTATAATACAGGCTGGATTTCCCAGAGAAATTCATGGTCAAGATTAACTCAGGGATAGGTTAGACCCCCTCTAATGAAAAATCCCTGATTTTTATTTAGCAATAAACCTTCAAACATCTTTATGGCCCTGGGTCCCTGTGATAAGTAGGAATGGGCAGTGCATTATTATTCCCACTGCAGATAAGAGGAGATAGAGCTTGATAAAATTTAAAACTTAGTTGGGCATGTGGTGCATGCCTGTACTCCCAGCACTCTGGAAGGTTGAGGTAGAAGAGTCATAATTTTACTCTTGGCTGTGTCACTTTACAAGATGGACATTTTTGGGGGCTGTCCCTTGACCTGTCTGAGCCTCCATTTTCTTCATCTCTAAAATGGGCTCATGAAACTATTGACTCCTTATAGGAAGTAAGGATGAGAAATGGTTGATACAGAGTACAAGCTGCAACGGGAGCGGAGATGACTGATGGGTGACCAAGTTCTCACCCTGCTTCCTTCTTGGTTTTGTTTCCCCTAGGTGTGGAGATGGATGGGCAGAACTGGACCTTTGCTTTTGACTTCTCCTTTCTGAGCCAGCAAGAGGATCTCGAGAGGGCTGAGCTCCGGCTGCAGCTGGCCAACCTCGTGGACCTCCCTGCAGAGGGCCTGCTCACGATTCAGATTTTCCACCAGCCCAAGCCAGACACACAGCAGCACCCATCCGCCTGCCTGGAGCGTCTTCACATGGAGCTGTTCACTGTCACACTCTCCCAGGTTACCTTCTCATCAGGCAGCATGGTCCTGGAGGTGAGCAAGCCGCTCTCGAGATGGCTGAAGGACCCGGGAGCACTGGAAAGGCAGATGTCCAGTGTGGCCGGAGAGTGCTGGCAGCGCCCCTCCAGCCTACCTGTCACAGTCATTGTCACCAATGTGCTCCTCATGCTCTACTCCAACCTGTCCAGGGAGCAGAGACTGCTGGGCGGTGCCACTTTACTGTGGGAAGCTGAGAGCTCCTGGAGGGCCCAGGAGGGACAGCTGTCCCAGGAGAGGGCCAGGAGGCACCGTCGGCATCAGTTGCCAGACAGAAGCCAGCTGTGTCGCAAGGTCAAGTTCCAGGTCGACTTCAACCTGATTGGATGGGGCTCCTGGATCATCTACCCCAAGCAGTACAATGCCTACCGCTGCGAGGGCGAGTGTCCCAACCCCGTGGGCGAGGAGTTCCACCCCACCAACCACGCGTACATCCAGGTGGGGCACCAAGGCTGGGGGTGGGCTGGGGCGCTGTAAGCCACAGGACCTAGGATGTGCCACCTCCTGTGTGAGGTCCCAGGAGGACATGGAGATGACCCATCACAGTGTCTTTTTGCTTTTGTTTTTTTCTTTTTGAGATGGGATCTCACTATGCAGTTCAGGCTGGACTTGAGCTCTTTGTAGCCCAGGCCGGTTTTGAATTTGCAAGGATCCTCCTACCTCAGCCTCCTGAGTGCTGGGATTACAGGTGTGAGCCACCGTGCCCAGCCTGCTGCATGATTTTATATTGCTTATTCTCTCAAACTTCAATTTTCTTGCCTGTAAAATGAGAAGGGATGCTGTAGGGTCCATGAGATAGTATGCATGCAACCTGTGTCGTAGGGGGACAGGTAGCAGGTTTGTTTGATGTTGTTTTAACATTACTTGAAGTCTGTGATTCACCAATAAAGTAGGGGCTGTGTTTATCAGGCCGCTATTGCAATAATAGTGGGGTTTTTTTTTTGTTTGTTTGTTTTTTTGTACTGGGAATTTAACTCTCAGGACCTTGCACTTGTCAGGCAGGCGCTAATGCTGCTGAGCTACATCCCCAGCCCAGTAATACTGTTTTAGCCAATATACTTCCATGACCTAAACTTGTAGCTGACTACCCATTTCACAGGCGAAAGGCCAGGGGCCGCTGTCAGGTGCCATTGAACAGCCCATGGCAGTGATAAGAAACCTTTGAGAGCTTGCAATGATAACAGCTGGCGCTGGCATGCCTGCCATGGGTTCAGCACCACTGCTGTAGGAGGTGGTAGAGGGAGAGAAACAGGCTTGATGAACTAGGAAGGGGAATATACTAGAGGGAACTTAGAGCCTAACATAGGCCTTGCCCCCGCTCTTAAAGGTCACATGGGACCAAAGTGTTTTCATTCTACTCCAGGAAGCCCAAAGCAAAATCTCTGGGACCTGCAGTCCTTCCTCTGTGCCAAGCCTCCAGCAATTTCAGGGATCTGGGGAGCACAAGAAAGGGAACCACTGCAGGCTAGGGCCACAGAGGACCTGTGCTGAGAAAAGCCTTCCTGTACCCATGTAGAGACTCCTCACACCCCTCCAGCCCCCCACCTGTAGCACAGCCAAGGGAACCATCAGACCCAGATTATCCAGCCTCCAGTCTGACCCTCTGATCTGAAAAGACTCGCTAGGCCACAGGGAGGAGGCCATTTCCCAAGTGCCAATGGCTATTACCTTTCTCCTTGCTCACTCTGCTCTTCTATGGCCAACAAATCACATCCTGCAACAATGTCTACCTGACCCTCTATTCCGCTGTATATATCTAGGACTAAACTAGGAGTTTCTTATAATCATTTAAAACTGCTATTCACTCTCCACTAGAACAAAAGGATGGACACATAATTAGCTACTGCTCTCCCCAAACATGCATAACTCTTCTTTATTCCAGGACTAAGCTACCACTGGGCTGTATCCCTGGATCTTTTCATTTGTTGAGACAGGGACTCAGTTGCCCAGGCTGGCCTTGAACTTTTGTTCTCCTAACTTAGCTTCCTGGATACCTGAGATTACAGGTATTTGTCACTACACCCTATGACTTCTGTTTAGGGTGCAGGACCTCGCACGCCTCTGCCGTGGAGCACACCTCCAGCTCACAAGTAAATTTTAAAATCTCCCTGTTAGAGGTAACACAGTAAAAGTTCTTTTCTTTGTTGGAATGGATGATATATTGGCAGCTGGTTCTCCTAATTAAACAACTTTTTTCTATTTTTGCACCCAGAAACTGACATTAATTCTGTAACATTTTACTCTTTACCTCCTGCTTCCCCGTTACAGAGTCTGCTGAAACGATACCAGCCCCACCGCGTCCCTTCCACCTGCTGCGCGCCGGTGAAGACCAAGCCGCTGAGCATGCTGTATGTGGACAATGGCAGGGTGCTCCTGGAGCACCACAGAGACATGATCGTGGAGGAGTGTGGCTGCCTTTGATGGAGCCCGGCAGAAGGCCAGATTTGCCTGCACTCCACTAGTTTGCGAAGCTCCCGGGAGACAGAGCAGCATCTACCCAGGGAGGAGAAACAGAGGGGAGAAGTGGCTCTGCGTGCCAGGGCCAAGGAGGAAGGGCTGCCCGCTCTGCAGTGCAGGGCTCTGCTGGGTCCACCAAGCCCTTCTCGAGAAGAACAGGCAGGAGGGGTCTTGTTGGGCTTGCCGAGCTTCCCCTCACTGAAGATGATGGCGAGCAAAAGCGCAAGTGCAAGAGTTCTTTACCTGATTTTTTTTTTTTTCTAATTTCTTAAAACTTGAGATTGTGTGCAAAGTTGGGGCATATGTGCATTTACTTCTGAGGTGGGGCAAAGCCATCTAGTTTTTTGTATATTCTCAAAAGTGGTCCACAGTGGACTCGCTGTCTCCTTCCCAAATGTAAGCATCATTGTATGAGATCAAAACCTACTTATTTGGCTGTTGTTGCCTGAGGCTGGGTTAACTGAGGCCCCCACATCTTCTTTGCTGGCCAATGGCAATCTGCTGTCCCTGTCCAGAGGCTCCCCGGAGGGGTCTCTGCTAACGAATCATATAAACAATAAAGTCATTGTCTAGTTCTCCTAGGGCAGCTGGTGCCTTTGACAGAAGAGAGGGGAACTTCTCCAAGAGGACTGGCCACACTGGACTACATTTGCTGGGGTCCTCCTATGTCCCCAAATCAGTCTGCTTGGCAGACACAACCCAAACCTATTAAAAACATGGTGACAATTGATCCGAGTCTCGAAGTGTGCTATTAATGAGGGCCCTCAGGTTCCTGTCCAGCAGGGGTGAAGGCCTCAGGGGAGTATTCAGTGCTGGCCTCGTCTTGTAGAGTACATGTGTTCATACGAAATAGCTCTTGGGGCTGGGGCTGTAGCTCAGCTGTAGAGTGCCTGTGTAGCACGGGGGAGCTCCTAGGTTCGATTCCCAGTATTTTGGAAAACAAGTCTGTTGGTAATGCTTGTGAGTTGCAAGGCATGGGTTAAGCCCATATCTGTGGTTCTGGCACTCAAGGTAGAGGCTGGAAGATTGCTGAGTTTAAAGCCAGCCTGGCCAGAGTGAGTTCAAGGCCAGCCTGAACTACATAGTAAGACCCTGTCTCAACAACAACAACAACAAAAAAACCCGATAGATTGTCTTCAGAGCCTTATTCTCAATCTCCCTCCTAAAACTAATAAGGCCTGCTAAACCCAGTTTCTACTATATCCTTTTTTTTTTTTAATGTAAATTTTACTTCATTGCACACTCCTCCTGCCTCAGCCTCCCGAGCACTGGGATTCTAGGTGTGCATCACCATGCCCGGCTATATCCCTTTTTGTCTAAACTTTGTCAACTTTGTTTTTTCTTAAACACCAGATCCTAAAATGCCTAATTCCATGGGGCTGGGGATTTAGCTTAGTGGCATAAGCGCCTGCCTTGCAAGCATGTGGTCATGAGTTCGATCCCTGGTACCGATAAAAAAAAAAATAGATAAATAAAATAAAACGCCTAATTCCAGATCCCATGTGGCAGGAAACAAAAAGGAACCCAAGCTTTTCCATAGGAAAATGCCACCCCAAATTTGAGCACAAGCTTTCACCTGCTGAATGTGGAAACCCCAAAGGTGACACTTTTCTCTTACCAGCTTCATTGGGTTGAGCACTGCCAAAGCAAGGCTGTATTTGTTTGTTTGGAGTGAGCAGGCCATTTTATGGAGAATGCTAACCCATGTGACAGCTTGCTATCTACCCATGCTTCCCAGGTGGCCCACCCACTTGGCACAACCTTAGAATGATTCCAGTTGTGTGGGATCCTGCCGAGCTGAGGGTGACTCAGCTGTAGCCTTCACTATGTCAAAGTGCCACTCGTGTCCATGCAGGTAGTGGGTTTGATAGAGCTGGGCCTGGGCTTCTGAAGCATACAAGCCTTGATTCATGAACAAAGCAGATTGAGCTGCTCATTTCCTGGACTGGAAAGGTCATTCTAGGTACAGTTCAGGACCACAGCAGGATTCTGCATGTGACTGTACAGAACAAGTAGCATGGGCAGCTTAGGTCAGATTGCTGCGTTCCTTTTCGAGACTGCAGAGGTCTCCCGGCCCCGCCACCCCAGAGCCGAGCTCTGATTTTTTTTTTTTTTTGGTACCAGAGATCCAACTCATGACCTCATGCTTGCCAAGCAGGCGCTTATGTTGCTGAGCTAAATCCCCAGTCCATGAGCTCTGATTTTTTGAGTCCTAGGAGCATCGTCCCGAATAGCATCCACAGGTGTTTGTTCAGCCAGCTTTGGATCAAGCCGCGACATTCAAACCCTACCACCAACCTGAAGTTCCTGGCAGTAAAACTGTTCCTTTATGGCTAGCCCTGGCAAAGTTAAAGGTCACCCTATTTGCCGCTGTAGCTTTTTGGGGTGTTTACAGTTAGCTGCTCTGCTGACTCAGAACAGAGTGACCCCACTGGCAGCAAGGCCTTGCCTCATGTCAAGAGGCACGAAGCAGCAAAACTCGTGCTGCCGACCCTTCTGAAAACTACTTGTACTAGCAGCTGGACTGTACTAGCTGCTGTTGGGTATGGTAGCAGTCCATCTACTCCAGCCTAGCAGCAGCTCCCTGTTCTGAGCAATGAGCTGGCTAAAGGTTTTCCAAGTCAGCAGAAATAACCCTGCCTGACCTTATGGCTGTAACAGAAGTTATTTTAATTTGATTTCAAAGCAAAGAGCTACTGTTCCTAGAGCAGTCAAGTTAGAAGTTGTGAGTGGGAAAAACTGGTAGCATTACTGGGGAGGTGGGTGGGCCTGGTAGGAGTGGGGAAAGAGACATTGTAAGCTGTGCTGGGCATGGAGGCACATGAGTTAATTCCAGTACTCTGGGAGGCTGAGGCAGGATCATAAGTTTGAACTTAACTTGAGCAATGAGAGAGAAAGGGAGGGAGAAAGAGAAAGGGAGGGAGGTAGAGAAATGGCAGTGGCCCTCAGTACAATAACCCATTGTTTATCTCCATCTTGAAAAGCCTCCATTTTTATCCCTCTTCCTAACTAGCTTGGGGGCAGGGCACTGGATGTAGGAAAGTGCTTTCCAGGTAATTCTGGAGCCATCTATCCTTAGAGACCCTTTGGTACCCCCAGCTGCCCCTGCCTGGGTGCTGGTTGCAGTGCCACTTGGAGCAGTCTCTGGCTTTCTGTGCCAGCAGGCAGGGCTTGAGTTCTCTGAAAAGAAACACTGTTGACTGAACTTTTCCCATACAAGGCCCTGGACATTCCCTGAGCCTCACAAGAGCCTCCAAGTCATTAGCTCCATCTTTGCTGACCTAAGAACTCTGTAGGAAGCTGGCTAAGTGGCACAACTGGTGCTGGCTCCAAAGCCGGTGTCCTGCACCTCTGCACTGTCCGGATGGGAGGACTTGCATGCCAGTTCCTTTGTGGGCCTCTGTCCACACCTGCAACCCCAGAACAAGATCCTTGTTCTCAGTACTAAGGCCTCAAATGCTGGATTCATGCCAGGAACCTGACACCCATGCAGCTCAGCCCAGGTTAAGACACGACACAACAGGTGTCCAATAAGCACCCCAAGGGCTACAACAGCCCCTCTGCAGAGTTAAGCAGCACCTGGAGGGCTCTGTGGGGGCACCCGACAGTCCATAGGTCCAACCCTTGTTCCAAGGAAAGACCTGTATCACCTCACACTCACGCAGCCAGGCCTACTCTTCATGTTGTGTCACACAAAGCAGCTGACTAACCTGGCCTATCTCCTCCACCAGCCAGGTCGCCCCAGGTGTGAAAGGTTCACTTGGAACTTTAAATTTAAAAAAAATACAAAGCTTTGGCAGGGGGACTGCAGTGAGTTCAAGGACAGCTTGAACCACATAGCGAGATCTCCCCACTCCTCTAAGAAGGGGGGCGAGGCTGGGGTGTGGCTTAGTGGTCCAGATGCTGAGTTCCATGCCAACATCACAAAACAAAGATGCTAAAGAGTTGATTTTCAAATCTTTTATTAACTGTTAACAGCAACCATTGGTGAGAACTTAATTTTTCTCTAATTTCCAAATACCTGCTGGTTTGGAAAGACAATTAAAAAACAAAATTGGTCATGGGATCACACAGGACTGCAAGTGCCCTCCACTGTCCACTGGTGACAGAACGCACGAGGGGTAAAGGGACCGCACATCAGGGAGATGAGGGCAAGACCGCGCGAAGTGCTGGCAGTCTCCACTTTTCCATTCAGCGTGGGAACTGGTGGCACTAGACAGGGAGGGCCTTCTAATATAAAATGTTTTTAAAAAGATGTTTAAAATGCACACGTGGGTGTCCTTGGGCTCTTCAACAGACCTGTTCAAGGTGTGCCGGGGCTGTGAGGGCCTCCTCCCCCAAGTGGACAGAGATGGGCTCATCTGCAGGTGACACAAAGGCATTGCTGAGGGACTTGTGACTCCATGCAGGGAGGAGCAGGAAGCTCCCCAATGGCCCCTCCCCTGCATCCCAGTGACAGCGCCCCTTGGCCTGGGCTTGGGATTTTGCTTTTTTAAGACTAAGATGGAGAGGAAAGAAGAACATTGTGAAAAGAATGGATCTTCTGTGCTGGACACATGGAATTCTGTTTAGTTTTAAGCACTGGCCAGAGTTCAACATGACCAAGTGAGGAACAAACACTGTATCGTCCCTCTGCCAGGTGGCACAGTGAGCATTTAAATACCCCGGGAAGCATCTCTGCTCAGCACCCTTCCCACAGGCATCTTTGATATCCAGTACAGTCCGCCAGGGCTGTAGGCAGAGGTTAACAAGCAAACTCAAGACTTCAAAACCTAAGCTTTGCCAAAAAATACCAACTTCCAGGGCCCATCTAGAGAACAGTCTAAATTCCGGAGGGTGGGAAAGGTACCGTGAACTGTTAATTGGAAAAATGAGAATCTATCAATCACTCTTTCGGTCTTTAGTTAGAAACTGCTGTGAACAAGCCTCAAGGCAACTGCACTGAAATGGTGAACAACTCCTGGAACGGCAAGTGCGCTTGGAGTGTAAGCATTCTAAAGGCCGGTGACAGACCTGCAGCAGATCTGATTTCGAGGTCGGGGATGCAGCACAGTGGAACAGTGCCCACTTAGCATACCTGAGGCCCTGGCTTTCATCCCAGGGGCCAAAAGATCTCATTTCATCCTTTACCAAAAGCTAAGCAGCAACAATTCCCTTCTCAAAGTTCAGAAAGAAGATGCCTTCACAAACGTTTTACAACAAATAATACCCTCTCCCCGATGGGTAAGTGATTGGGCTTCAAATCTTAATAGTACTCATGTGCGTGTAGTCCAGAAAACATGCTGAGAAGAAACAGTAATGAATCAGACAGACAGACAGACAGACAGACAGACAGACAGACAGACAGACAGACAGATAGTAGGGTCTCCTCCCTGCAGGTGAAGGTAAAGGGCTTAGGGCCCTGGCTTCAAGCAGCTGGTACTAGAGATGGAGAGGAGAGACTGCACCCCTGGGACTCTGCTGCCAACATGCTGAGCCCTTAAACCAGCTTCCTCCACTCAAAGCTGGCAGCCTGTACACCGGCTGCACTGTGAACTGGGCCTCGCTGCATTCTGACGGGACACGGGGACTTCAATGTCTGAACGGGGAGGCAAGGTCCGAGTGACTCAAGGATCCAACGGTCCAAACGACAATAAAAACACCAACAAAATAAAAGACCACTGATTTTAACTCCATCTCAAGCCAAGAGGAAAACCAAAGTTCACTGGAAGGTACTTTAGAGCTGGTGCTCTCCTTCCAGAAGGAGCACCTTTCATTGTGATGCCTCAGCAAGGATGTTTTTATTCAAGTACACGCTAAAGGCTGCAGGAAGAAAATGCTAGGAGGGGCAGACGATAAAATCAAGTAAGAACTGCCATCTTTAAGATATCTGAAATTGCTCAAGATTGTGCAGGAATGAATGCCAGCAACAGCAGGCATCACTAAGAATGTGCTGAACGGAGAGACAGCCTCTAAGTTCCTCCTGGTTCTCTTTAAGGAAGCATTTCCACAAGAAACCCAGGACAGAGCTGGGAGTAGTGGCACATGCCTATCATGCCTGTAATCCCAGTATTCAGGAGGCTGAGGCAGGATGATTGTTGCAAGCATGAGACCAGCCTGGGCTACAAAGTGAGCTCAAGGCCAGTCTGAACTGCATTAGTGAGACCCTGTCTCAAAAAGACCAAAAAAAAAAAAAAAAAAAAAAAA